>JALAZF010000030.1:11800000-12045000 GCA_022829125.1 Lathyrus tuberosus | reverse complement strand
GTGATTCTCTTCACGAGGGATATGATGAAACTCGATTCTGTTGAAGAAGGGTAACAACCTTCTCGCGTAATCTTTGTAAGGAATCAATCCTGATTGGTATGTGTTCCAATCTCCTTTGATCTGATTGATAACCAGGGATGAGTCTCCATACACATCCAAGTTCTTAATCCTCAAATCAATTGCTTCTTCAAGACCCATGATACAAGATTCGTATTCGGCCTCTTTGTTTGTGCACTTGAATGTCAATCTGGCAGTGAAAGGAATGTGGGTACCTTGAGGTGTTGCGATGATTGACCCAATTCCGTTTCCATAAGTGTTGACAGCTCCGTCAAAGATTAGTCCCCGTTGGGAACCTGGTTCTAGCCCTTCGCTGGGTAGCAGTTCATCGCAATCTTTCATTTTCAAATACATGACATCTTTGTCTGGGAAGTCAAATTTGACTGATTCTTGATCGTCAATCGGTTGATGAGCCAAATGATCGGCTAAAATACTTCCTTTGACGGCTTTTTGAGCATGGTACTCAATGTCGTATTCTAATAACAACATCTGCCAACAGACAATCCTTCCTGTGAGAGCAGGCTTTTCAAAGACATACTTGATCGGGTCCATTTTGGAGATTAACTAAGTAGTGTGACAAATCATGTACTGGCGAAGACGTTTGGCTGCCCAAGCCAGAGCAGAGCAAGTTTTCTCAAGCATAGTGTACTGAGTTTCACAGTCTGTGAATTTCTTGCTTAAGTAGTAGATGGCAGACTCTTTTCTTTTTGTTTCATCTTGTTGGCCAAGTACACAACCCATTAAGTCTTCCAAGATTGTTAGATATATGATCAGTGGTCTTCCCTCCACTGGAGGTGACATGATCGGTGGATTCAACAGATATTCCTTGATACTGTCGAAGGTTGTTTGGCAGTCTTCCGTCCATACGCAGCTCTGATTCTTTTTTAGTAGTTTGAAGATTGGCGCGCATGTTGCGGTCAAGAGGGATATGAATCTGGAAATGTAATTCAGACGTCCCAAGAATCCTCTGACTTATTTTTCAGTCTTTGGAGAAGGCATTTCTTGAATGGCTTTGACCTTGTCGGGATCAACCTCAATTCCTTTCTGGCAGACGATGAACCCTAAAAGTTTCCCTGAGCGGACACCGAACGTGCATTTGTTGGGATTCATGCAGAGTTTGTATTTTCTCAGACGCTCGAATAACTTTGACAGGTGGGTCACATGCTCCTCTTCTGTTTTAGATTTGGCAATCATATCATCGACATACACTTAGATTTCTTTGTGCATCATGTCATGAAACAGAGTAGTCATGGCCCTTTGATAGGTTTCCCCGACATTCTTCAAACCGAACTACATTACCTTGTAACAAAAGGTGCCCCATGGGGTGATGAATGAATTTTTCTTCATGTCTTTCGGTGCCATCTTGATTTGATTAAAGCCTGAGAATCCATCCATGAAGGAGAAGACCTTAAACTTTGTTATACTGTCTACCAGCATGTCTATGTGCGGTAAGGGAAAGTCATCCTTTGGACTGGCCTTGTTCAGATCCCTGTAGTCTACACACATTCTGAATTTTCCGTCCTTTTTCGGAACTGGCACTATGTTGGCTAGCCATTGAGGATATTCTGAGGTGGCGAGGGAACCCGCGTCGATCTGTTTATGCACTTCCTCTATGATCTTGATGGCCATATCTGGGTGAGTCCGTCTCAGTCTTTGTTTTACTGGCGGACATTTTGACCTTAACGGTAGATGATGTTCCACGATGTTGGTATCCAACCCTGGCATGTCCTGATAGGACCAAGCAAACACATCTAGAAACTCTCTGAGAAGTCTTATCAAGCTTTCTTTGACAATTGGACTGAGTAGTGTTCCAATCTTGACTTCTTTCTTCTCTTCTCCTAAACCCAAGTTTACCATTTCCAACGGCTCTCTGTGAGGTTCAATGAACCTTTCCTCTTGTCTGAGTAATCGGGAGATCTCCTCTGGAATTTCTTCGTCCTCTTCTTCTTCAGCTTCAAATACCGAGAATTCAAAGTTGGGAGAAGGCATTGGATCGTATGTTTCAACGGGGTTTAAAACATGCAATCTACATGACGTGATGATTATTTTTTAGAAGAGATAGAGAGAATGCAAGAGTGTGTGCAGTGTATTTTCTGAAAAATGCTTGTTATTGTTTATTTTTGGTTGTTTTAGGATTACCATTTTCTGAAAAACGAAAAGTGAAAACAGTAATAAATGCGGGAATGATAGAATGATGTTTATTTATTTATGATTTGGTCGATTCTTGAAACTGCAGCCCTATAAAACAAAACTTTATCGCTTTGGGTGAAGCGAAGAGGGATATTTACAGAAAGTGAGCCATATAAATACATCTGTTTCACCTGGGCAGGGTAAAAGGTTAAAACAAAGATGACAATTACTTAGGCTTATGAACGACTTTCGGGACATCGACAGCAACCCATTGGCGGCGAACTCCTTGGTGAATCACAAAGTCTGGTACCTTCTTTCTTGGTTTGTCCTTAGAAATGACGCTGATTTCTGGCGGAGCAGGATCGTTGGAGTCTTCCTCCCATGCAGAGTTGTCATAGACGAACTCTTCTGTTGTATCTTGCACAGTGTTTTCATTCTCAGGAAGATCTTCCCATCCAGTTGGCTGGATGTCTTCGATCCTGATACGAGAGCTTTCAGGAGCGGTGTACTTGACAAAGAAGTCATACTTGCCACTCAGTTGTCCTAAAGTGTCCCATACTTCTGTGGGACTGGAGGAGTCGTCTTTCTCGATGATGTTGACCTCGGGAAAAACATAGTTGTGAACTCTTGTCCTGCAATCTTTACAGATTCATCGTTGTGCTAGATATCTATGAAATTCCCTGAGTAATAATCCCATGATTTGGTGGGGATGCATGTATTCTTTTTAATGATGTTCAACTGATATGTATCGTTTGGCTTACTCTTTTGCCCCAAGTCTTCTGGGTACGGCTGCCAGATAGGCAAGTCATCCATCGGGTCATAATAGTCATATTCGAAGTTGTCTTTCATCAGGGTGTCCTCCTCTAATGAGTTGGGTGGAGCACGATATCCTTTCGGATCACAATCTCCGTACATCATCTTGACATCTGATCTTGGTATATATCTCGAACTTTACGTGGGATAGCAAAATGGCATATGCGTTTCTTCTTGAGACATATAACCGTCCTCATTGAGATAGGACTTCCACTCTTCATCTGTATCGGAGGAGCCACCCTCATTGATGGTGTGTACTTCTTGAGACACTGGGTGGAGGAAACCTCCACTATAGAAGAAGTCTTGAATGGGATGAAAACTTTCATCTTCCTTGACAGTCTGAGTACAGGCTGAAGAAAAACCAAGACCTTTCTTCGTCTTGTTATCAGTAGGAATGACAATCTGTCCCCATCCCTTTACGTCGTTACTTTTGATTACTTCGAAAGCATCTTTGTATGAGGAAATTGACGTCCCTCTCTCTGATCGATTCTCATTGCTTACCGAGAGTGCTTGAAGCTTAGTTCCAACAACCTCCTCGGGTTCCACACGGGATGATGATGATAAGTTGCTTACAATTAAGGCCTGTTCTCCACACAATGTGACTAGCTTATCATTCTTGACGAACTTCAGCTTCTAGTGAAGTGTCGAAGTGACTGCCCCAGCTTCGTGTATCCAAGGTCTTCCTAATAAATAGCTGTATGCTGGCCGGATGTCTATGGCCTGGAAAGTGACTTGGAAAGTGTGAGGACCGATAGTTATGGGAAGGTCGACTTCACCGATAACTGTTTGTATGGATCCATCAAAGGCTTTGACGATGACCTCGCTGCCTCTCATCGGGGCTCCTTGAATGATAGTTGCATCAGAGTAGATTTTGGCATAACATTCAGAGCTGATCCGGTATCTACCAGTACACTGGCTAAAGCATCATCCTGGTGATTGACTGTAATGTTAAGCGCCATGTTGTGATTTTTGCCTTCTTCCGACAGTTCTTCATCACTGAATCCTAAGTTATTGCAGGAAGTGATGTTGGAGATGATGCTGTCAAATTATCTTATCGTCACATCTTGTTCTACGAAAGCTTGCACTAAGACTTTCTGCAAAGCTTCCCTGTGAGCTTAGGAACTGAGCAAGAGAGATAGCACAGAGATCCTCGATGGAGTTTGCAATAGTTAGTCTACAATGTTGTACTCACTTCTCTGGATGAGCTTCAGCATCTCATCGTTGTTCTTTACCAATTCTGGATTACTGAATTGACCGACTGGTTGCTTAGGAACTTCTGTTTGAGGTTCATTTTCCTTGGTAGGTTCTCCAACTCCTCGGTTGAAGATCCGACCGCTCTGTGTTACTCTACTGACGTCGGCAATGTTTACGACGGAGGGTAATGGAGTTTCCTTTCCATTTTTGATTGTTGTTGCACCGTACTTGTAAGGGATAGCCTTATCGGATTTGTACGGTATTTGTCCCGGCAGATAGATAACCACATGAGCCTTTTGAATTTTCTGACCATTGTAGCCAGCCTCAACTGGTTCGAGGTTGAGAATCTTTCTATTATCAAGAGGAACTCTTGATTCATGGAGTAGAGGGATTATAGCGCATACATCTTTGATCAGGAAGATAGTCGAGTATCCCGTTGGTCGACCCAGAACTTGAACATGGTCGGATCTCTTTGTGGTCCAACTGATTTTGAAGAGCTGCTCGCACAAGGTAGCATCCTTGGTTGTTTTCTGAGCAAACTGTACAGCGCTCATAATTGTGTGGTGGCACCCGACCACGTCCGCTTTGTATGCAGTGCAACTTCACTAAGTATGTTTCCATTGAGCAGACATCCTGACTTTGATATCTATCAGGATTCTCGTCAGTCATACTGATTTGTTGTGTAGCTTCATCCAAGTATATTGGAAGCCATCAGTGGTCCAACAAGTTTTAAAGTGTTCTTTGGACAAGTGCACATCCTTGGTCGTCTTTACGACACACTTTACAGCCTTGATAATCATGTGAAGCCAGAAAACCAAGTCTGACTTGCTTAACATGTAATTCTACCAGACTGATATTCATCAAGCAAATATCAAAGATCTGAATCATATTGACTTGATGAATATTTCTCTCCTGATAGTCCTGAATCCACCCTAGACCCATCTGATGCTGGAGGGCCTCTTGTACAAAAGAGCATCCCTGATTTCTTATTGAGCAGATCATACAGGAATTGTAATCGTGCCGTGGCAGATCATGGTATTGACTTTGCCTTGAGTGCATTGCCACCAAGTTGACGTTCATCGCCAGAATGTTGTGGTTCTGAACAATGTTGGGATTTGCGTGAGCCATATTGACTTCACGAATTCGATGATCTTGAATCCATCCGAGATTCATTTGTTCTTGTAGAGCTTATTGCACTACGGAACATCCTTGATTATTCTTTAAGCAGATATCACACTGGTGATAATTGTGAGGTGGTACATGAATGTACCCGCTTTGTCTGCAATACATCATGACTAGATTGGTTCCTAACAGGAGTACATCGTGAATTTGATAACTGCGACTAAATTCCTCCTCTATCAAATTTACTGCAGTCTTCTCATGTTGAGGCAACGGGTTCGTCTGAACATTTGGATTAGTATCTTTGAAAGATAGGAACCCGTTCCTGACAAGCTTCTGTACATCAGATTTGAAGCTGAGACAATTTTCAATGTTGTGCCCCGGTCCTCCTTGGTGATAAGGGCAAGTTTGATCCGCTTTGAACCAAAAAGGCAAATTTTCCGGTACCGTAAGAGGATACCTGGTTTGGACGTGCCCCTTGACCAGTAAGAGTGGAAATAGTTTTGTATACAACATCGGTATAGGGTCAAACCCTGGTGGTCATGTCGTACAATTGTTGTTATTGTATTGGGGATGAGCCTGCTGAAGAGTTTGTTGTGTCCTTTGCTGATATTATTGTTGATTTGGTTGGCTCTGAGCAACCTAAGGTTGGTACGTTGGAGCCGGCGTGGGTTGATAGCAGGAGTTACCGTTGCTACTGGTTGATACCTTCGCCTTTGCTTTCCGAGAGAGATATTACTAATATCTTGCTCTTTTTTCTTTTGGAAAGCACTACCGTATCTTTTGGTACTGCTTGATGGTCCTGCATCTTTTACCAGTCATCCTTCTCAGACTGCTTCTTCAATGCGTACTCCCATGTTCACCATTTCAAGGAAGTCGCTGGGCGCACTGGCGACCATTCGGTCGTAATAGAATGAACTTAAGGTTTTCAAAAAGATCTTTGTCATCTCTTTTTCCTCAAGAGGGGGACAGACCTGGGCAGTAATTTCACGCCATCTCTGAGCATATTCCTTGAAGGTTTCCTTGTCCTTCTGTGACATTGCTCTGAGTTGATCTCTGTCTGGTGCCATGTCTAGGTTATACTTATATTGTTGAACGAAGACAACGCCGAGATCTCTGAAAGTGTTGATCTTGGTGCGGTTTAAACCCATGTACCATTTGAGTGCGGCACTGGTTATTGATTCTCTGTCTGAGTTGACATCTTTCGAGCATACATCACCAAATGACTTTGAGGGCAAGAGTTGCCCTTGTATTTTTCAAAGTCAGGCACCTTGAATTTGTGCGGGATCTTCACATTAGGGACCAGACAAAGGTCTGCGGCGTCTTTTCCGAATAAATCCTGACCGCGAATGACATGCAGTTCCTTCTGCATTTCCAGGAATTGCTCCTGGAACTCATTTATTCTTTCGTACATATCTTCGTTTCCACCATAAATTACTTGTGGAATATGTCCTTTCGGGACAGTGTGTACCACCGATTGTGGTATAGTCATTACGGCAGTGACTCTTGGTGCTTTCGTGCTCCGAAGTTTATAACCTTCAGGAGTTATTGTCATCACTCTTGCATCTTTGCTTTCCCGAAGTTTATAACCTTCAGGACCAGCGGTGCCTGCTGCAGTTTCTAGGTCTTCTGTGACCGGCGAGATGTATCCTTCAGAGATAAAGTTGATAGGCATTCCCTCAGGGGCAATCTTTAGGCATGTTGTACCGAGGATCATATGTCTCTACTACGGGCATAGATGTGATCTCCAAGATCACAGTCCTTTGTTGTTGTTTCTGAGCTACTGTCAGAGATTGCATGTCACTGTGAAGTTTCCTCGGATCTTCCTTCAGAGCGTCGACTTCTTCTCTCAGCTCTATGTTCTCTTCCTCGAGATCGTCCATTTTCTTTTGTCGTTTTGCTCGAGTATTGTACGAATGAGACAGTTTGACTCTAGAATCGTGACACATACGTGAGATTCGAAGATAAGAAGAACGCGTTATGTGAGAAGGATGAATGCAATGGTATATATATATTTTTTATTTTTTTCTTTAATCAAAAATAAATTTCAACAAATAGATTGCAAATATTATACAGTAAAGGGTCGAGACCCTGTTTTATTGAATTCGAAAGATTGCGGAAATGGAAAATACAGTATTTTACAAAGTGTTGTAAAAGGAAATGTCTAAGTTCAAGGATCCTGAGTCCTCTCTGAAGAGAACTCAGATGCTGGTTCGGGTATTTTCCTTTTCTTTGATTGGGGCTCTTCAGCCATTGTCGGGTTGTCAATCCTTTGCCAAGTGAAAGGAGCAAGCAGATTTCTTCGGCCTTCCTGACTTTCTACAACATGTTGCTCTAATATCATAATCAGATCATCCTTTTCTTTTAACAGTTACTGAATTTTGGTACACTCCACATTGAGAATTTGGTACTTGTTTTTCCAAGACCTTTTCTCCCATTGAACTTTGTTGAGAGCGACCTGGATTTTTTCCGTATCAGACCTAAAATAAAGGACAGATTCCTTTAACGGAAGAACTTCTTGATGAGGGTAAGAGGGTAAGGCATCCTCAGCTTGAGAGCTCTATTTTGTACCCAGTGGAGATAAGGTTCCACGGAGATACAGTCCGATCTTCCTAGAGACTCTCTTCCTTTCTTGTGAACATGTTGCCAGGCATGCACTATTTCCTTCTTTAGTGCTTTGTCATTTTCTCCTTCCTTGAAGAAAAGACCTTCCAGATGAACATTACGTGGGATGTGCTTCATTGGGTATCCGGGTTGACGGCGAACTAAAATTGGATGATAGTTGATTCCTCCTTTAGTTCCTATGAGGGGTACATTAGGGAAATTTCCGCATCTATCAATGATGTTTATCCCCTCATAAATCCTATTATACCAATCTATGTCAGAGTTGGTAAGAGACATGATCCTATGTGACCAACGTAGAGTACTCTTACGGTCCCAAAAAGCAACAGACTTGGGTAAATGGGAAGTGAACCATTTGTAAAGCAAGGGTACACAACATATGATCATTCCTCCGCTGTACAAATTCCTTAAGTGTACAGAATGATAAGCATCTGCGAGCAGGGTTGGTACGGGGTTTCCAATCAGAAATATCTTAATGGCATTGGTATCGACGAAGTTATCGATGTTGGGGAAGAGGAATAACCTGTATGTGAGCAGGACGCAGATATCTTCGAAAGAAATTATGTTTCCTACACTGGCAAAGTATATGGCTTTCTCCGTCAGGAATTTAGCTGGTAAAGCCTGGATTCCTTCCTTAGTGGTCATGTGAGTCTTGACTTCTGACTCGTCCAAATATATTGCTCTTGTAATGGTTTGTTCTTTTGGAATTTTTTCCAGTCCATAAAATGGAGCTTGGTCAGTGATGGGTAAATCGGTCAGGTCAGAGTACTTCTTCAATGTCGGTGCAAGTTGATAATCCGGGAATGTGAAACAGTGATAGACCGGATCGTAAAACTGGATTAACGTAGACAATATTCCTTCAACTACGTTGACCCTTAACAGAGACAACATCCCTCCGTACTTAGCTCTGAAAGCATCAGGGTTGGTAATCATCCTTGCCAACCTTCTTAAATCCTCTAGTTTCGGAGCCTTGAAGGTGTACTTGTGCGTCTTTCTTCTACCGAAATCCATAACGCAATCTTTCTCTCTGATATTTGCAATTATTGTTTTAGTTTATTTTGAAAAAAGAGAGAGGATGAAGAAAAAGATTTTTTCTTTGTTTAAGAGTTTTTTAAATGAATGCATGAATGCAGCACACAAAAATATTGAAAAAAACATGGGTTCAAAGGTTCAACGTTATGAGCATGGAGTCATGGCTCTACCCATCCCCAAAGGTTGTATTCTGGTCAATTTTTGTACCTGTAGAACGGATTATTGGTTCCCAAAATCATTGACCCCCCTAGGGATAACAACAGCAAGCTGGTTCACCCGAGCGAGGTGTAGCATCCTAGGGTAATCTCAATTTGGGTGTAGTATCGTGTATCAACTATTTCCGATAGTTACCGCACTACTAAATAGTCACATGGTTAATGTCTACTAAATCCTCAGGGTCACGGGTGCCGCACTGGGATAGCATCTATTTTCACGACGTTAGTCGTTCAACATAATATCCACACGGGCCCTCACCTAATTTGATGGTCTACCAGGATCGCTTACTCAGGAATCACTCCCTGTAAGACCACCTGTCTATGCCATCACCTATCTTAGGGTTCTCTCAAACTTTCCACATGCGACATCACTCGCATTCCCATTGACAGAAAAATAAACACGGATATCAAGTAGGAAAAGTAGTATATATATAATATAGTATGTAGAATATATCTAATGACCTAGACCTCTTAGGAATTCTTATCCTAGTCCTTGACAGATAAAATGACTCCCCAGCAGAGTCGCCATTTTCCTGTAGCGTGCGATTTTTGTCGGTGACGCGACCACCTTATCGCCAAGGGTTCCTCACCGCAATGGTAGGAGTAGGGTGTTACTTTCTGATTTCTTATTTATCCTATGAAGCTGGAAAGGAAAGGGAAGCTATCTAAAACTAACCTTGCACACAAATGTTTAACTGAACAAACGCTTTAAAGAGATTCGGGGAGTTCGGGGTCAGGTTATACAATGGGGAGTTGTCAGTTACCAATCCTATATGTGGTTATCCATAGGTTGTTAGCAATTTTCCGTACTGCTTTCTACTTACTGGTGTTTTTCCTTTTGTGGGTTGGAAAGTTTCTCCTTTGGGAATGTTTGAAAGAGAGAGTTTTTTTTTTATTTCGGGCTTGCCGATGTTTTTGATGAGTGAAGGTACTGGACCTAAAGTTTTTGATTGGTGTGAAGGTACTGGACCTAAAGTTTTTGATTGGTGTGTGGAGGTATTGGACCTAGAGTTTTTGATTGGTATGCTCGCTAAGATTTCACAATCGTATGCCTCGTATTCCCGTTAAAGAAAAACAGGGAAATCAGAGCAATCGTTGTTCCTCCTATTCTATGGGAGGAAAATGATGTTTTGGTGTCTTGTTCAATGCCCAAGATTGTGGCTGAAAGAAGATTAACTCTATTGGAGAGTATGATTTGTCTTGTACAAAGCCCAAGATTGAGGCTGAAAAGAGGATTAACTCTGCTTAGGGAAATTTATATGAGGTCTTGTACAAAGCCCAAGATTGAGGCTGAAGGATATTTGACTGACTCAGCTGAAGATATTTATAGGTGTATTGTACAAAGCCCAAGATTGAGGCTTAAAAGGGTTGACTCAACAAGAGAGTGCTTTTATATGGTGTCTTGTACAAAGCCCAAGATTGAGGCTGACTTTTGCTGAGGAAAAGAAGGGACATTATACAAAGCCTAAATAGAGACTGAAAAGATGATAGACTCAACAAGAGAGTGTTTTTAAAAAGTGATTGACTCAACAAGAGAATGCTTTAAAAGGTGATTGACTCAACAAGAGAGTGCTTTAAAAGGTGATTGACTCAACAAGAGAGTGCTTTAAAAGGTGATTGACTCAACAAGAGAGTGCTTTAAGAAATAAGATTGACTCAACAAGAGAGTACTTTGTTTGTCTTGTACAAAGCCCAAGATTGAGGCTGAAAGGGGTGACTCAATAAGAGAGTGGGGAAAAAATCTTTATAGAAAGCCTAAGAGGAGGCTAGAAAAGGCTTGACTCAACAAGAGAGTGCTGGACTCAACAAGAGAGTGCTGAAAAAGTGATGGTATCAACAAGAGAGTGCTTTTAAGGCTAAATCTGCTGAGGAAAGTCATTATACAAAGCCTAAGAGGAGGCTGGCTTCTGCTGAGGATTATTGAGATCCAGAGGCAGGTCCAAAATGGGGAATCAACTCTTGCTGAGGATTACATAAGAGTTGAGGTATCAGATGCCTTTAGGTTCTAATTTTGGATAGTGTTATCCTGATGATAAGCTAACCCTAGCTGGGGAAATTTAGGATGAAAGACTGAGTTTTAGATCCTATGAGGGTTTTAACTCTACTGGAGATTGATTAAATGACCAGGGTTTTTTCTTGTGTTTGTAGGGAACTTGAGAATGTCTTTGAGGCCCAAAAGGAGATTAGAATGTCCAAGTCTACTGGTATGGAAGAGTTTGTCTTTGTATGATGCCCAAGAGGAGGCTGGTGTTTTAAGGGATGGGAATCAACCCTAAATTGGTCTGATGTTTTGACACTTTGGAAACTCTGCTCTAGCAAAGGATGACTAAGTTCTGTCTTATACCTTTAAGAGGTCTTCAGGGTCCTTGTATTAAGCCCAAGAGAAGGCATGAGAATTTCTAAGAAGCCGGAGGGTCCTTGTACAAAGTCCAAGAGGAGGCGGGGATGCTTTTAGGAAGCCTGTGGGTCCAAACTTAATAAGAGTTCAAGAAAAGTTTCACCGGGAATAATCTTTTCTTTAATGAACAGTTCTAGGATTTGAAGAAATTCAAGAGAGGTTTCACCGGGAATTAATCCTCTCTAGGGGAAATGAATTTCTTTGACAATTTCTAATAGTGACATTCTGAGAAAAGTTTCACCAAGAATAATTCATTTCTCTTTGTTCCATATTGTATAAGCCCAAGAGAAGGCAAGTCTGTATCTGGAATTCCTATGGGGAACTAGTTATGACTGTGTTGAAAGAGTGACCACTGGCTTTATCTAGTTCTAGACCTAATTGCCGGGGAAAACTCTAAGCAGATATATACAAACATATATATACAGATAAAATATATACTATATGTAAAAGAGAAGGTAGGAGGACTTATAGGTGAGCAAGCTTCCAGCACAAACTAATATATATATATATATATATATATATATATATATATATATATATATATATATATATATATATATATATGTGCAAGTATGTAAAAGAAAGTTGTTTAAAACTTACAGACGAGCAAGCTTCCATTGTAACAGCTGTATGGTTAGTTGTTCAAGAAATTAAAGAAAGTTTTGATAACAACTATGAGTTTGAACCTAAATCAAAAGGGAAAGTTGTTTCTGAAAAGAAGATTGGGGCTTATACTCAAGGAGATGCCCAGATGAAAAACAGTAATCGTACCGTTGATTTGAAAATTGTATCGGGACTTATACAATGATTAAGGCCCAAAAAGGTTTTTTGTACAAAGGGATGGGTCTTACAACTCAAGGAGAGGCCCAAAGGTTTGAAACATAAAGGAACTGGGACTTACAACACAAGGGGTAGGCCCAGATGATAATTGTTTTGAAATGGCGATCGCGCCGAGATTTTTGAAAACACAGTGGGACTTATACAATGACTGAGGCTCAAAATGGTTTTTATGTATAAGGAATGGGTCTTACACTCTATTAGAGGCCCAAAAGTTTATTTTTGTATAAGAGATGGGGCTTACAACTCAAGGAGAGGCCCAGATGAAAAGCAACGATCGCACCGTTATTTTGAAAATCGTGTTGGGACTTATACAATGTCTGAGGCCCAAATTATTTTGTATTTAAAAAGGGATGGGACTTACACTCTATCAAGAGGCCCAAAGTGTGTTTTAAGAAAAAATATGGGACTTACAACACAAGGGAGGCCCAAATGATTTTTATTGAAGAGACGACGATCGCGCCGCGGTTTTTGAAAACACATTGGGACTTATTGAATGACTGAGGCCCAAAAAAAGTTTGTATTTACAAAAGGGTTTGGGTCTTACACTCTATTAAAGGCCCTAAAGTGTTTTTAAAACAATTGAGAGAGGTTTTACCATGAATAATTCCTCTCTTCGTACCAGCGTACTATGTATTTATAGGAATACTTGTTTGCAAGTAAATGTATACATGATGTATATGCAAAGGTTAAATACAGAATGTACCAGACACCGATGAATTTTCACGCAAGCAGAGGAGCATCAGACGAGCCCGAGGCATCCGGTGAAGCTTTAAGCATCCAGTGAGCATCCAATGAATATCAGGGTATCGTATATGAATTCGTGCATCAAATGAAAAACCAACCAAGCAGAGAAAACACAGAGACCATACAGAAATATTCCCAGGCCTCGTTAAAGGGGTTAAAACTAGATTGGAGTAACAAATGAGCAATTAGATCGAAAAGAAATTATCGAAATAATCACCCACAAGAGATTTATTAAAAGCAATATCTTATGAAATTAAATAATCGAAAATTAAACGATTAAATGAATAACACAAATCCCTTAGAAATTTTTTTATAAAACTAATTAAACAATGTTAAGTAAATTAATATGAAAATAATTAATAATTAATTATTTACAATAAAAAAAATACAAAACAAACTAAAGAAAATCAAATGAATATGAGGTATAAGTGAGAAATGGGAGATGCAATTATCAAATGGGCTTAAGAATTTTAATCAAAAGCCCAAATCAGATTTATCTTTTAATAAAATAAAACAAAGAGAAAGCCACAAACCGTGTATTTGTTCTCTGAAAATTTCCCAGCGATCCATTTCTCTCCCTCAATCGATTTCACGTATTGCAATCCCCTCATCCGCGTTCATCTACACGGTCGGCGATTTACTCCCCTCTCAGTCGCGAATTTGATGGCCTCGATTTTTCTGTCTTTGCGTTCGGTTTCGCCGCAAATTGGGAGTTTTCCGGCCGTTCTCGCGGCTTGCGACTGATGATGATGGCTCCTTCCGTTCGTGTTCCACAGTGGTGGTGGTTTTCTGCGAAATCGGTTCTGTTGATTTCCTCCGTCTCAGCTTCTTGTGGTGGTGAGTCCATTGTGATTATTTCTGTAACCCTTTTTTTATGTTGTTGATGTTACTGTGATGCTGTTGATTTCGATTTCGCAGGTGCGGTTGTGACGTCTTCTCAATTTGTTGCTAATCATTGATGGAGAATCGTTGTGCGCAAGCTGTTGCTGTAAGGTGTTGTGAGAATTCAGTTCCGTTTTGCTTGTCTCAGCTGCGGAAAACTCGCGGTTCTCGTTCTAATATGCGAACTCCCTCCGTCTCTGTTGATTGTTGGTTTGGATCGAATTGGATTTGCAAAAGTTGCTACTGGATTTCGCAGGTGCAGAATTGATGTTGTTTCTTAAGAAAAATGACAGAAGGTGAGTTGTTGTTCTAATAAATTCTATAAGTTTTACTGAATTGGATTAGAGTTTTTGAAAATAGGAATAAAATTCCTGAAGTTGAATTGATAATTGAGAGATTGTTTGTTGCAGCTTGTGTCGTGTTGGCGTCGACGACAATGGTTTTGCAGTTTGCTCTGAATTTCACAGGTGCAGAATTGATGTTGTGAAGCTAAATGAGTTTCAATTTTTCCCGCAAATCCTTTTTCATGATTTTCTGCTGTGATTGTTGCAAGTGATGGCTACTTTATTGTTGATCTCCTGCGAATTTGTGTCGTTGTTGTAACAGGTACGAGTATGATTGTGGCAACATCGATTTTCGTTGGTGGCAACAGCTTGTGGCTGAGTTTGCAAGTTCTTTGTTGATAGTAGCAGACACGGTTTTGCATAATCTTGGATTCTGCAAGTGAGTGTATGTTGGCATATACTAGCAGTCAGCCTTTTTTTTTTTTGATCTAGCATTTACAACACAAATTTGTAAAATGGCCACTCTCCCTTTATCTGTTATTTTTCTTGATTCATAGGTTATGCAGCAGGTTTTGGTGGTCGATTGGACCTCAGAAGCTGCAAGCTTATCAGGAAAAAGAATCGACAGATCTTGTTACTTAATTTATTTTTCTTTGTAAAATTTTGAGAATGTAACAAAATTTAACATATTATGGCAAGGAAATGTATTAGAAAAAAGTATGGTGATTTGTGTATCATTTATGTGTAATGTTTTGTTTTAAACTTTGCAAGAAGAATGGAACAAATAGGATGTTAAAGAGGCCATAGATGCCTTGCAAAAAAAATAATGCAGAAAAAAGTGAGAGAGAAACTTTGCTTCCTTGTGTGTATGTGAAAAGAAAGAAGAAAAAAATGCATAGAGATTAAGATGGGAGTGGTGCGCTGCACTCTCCCTTGTGTATGCTTCAAAAAATTTCTTTCTAAGTTACATAAATATGAGATGGAGGAAGAGGTGAGAAACAAGCTAAGAACTTGTCTAGTGTGATTTTTGAAATAAAATTTGAAGACTATTTATAGGAAAAACACGACTTGTTGATGAAGAAATCAAAAGATAGTAAAATGAAATATAAAGCTTAGCCTTCAATGTCTCCAATACTTAATCCTTAAGTTTCAAAATTAATGATGTTTCTAAATTCAAATTGGTTAAAAACTTATGTATGTAAAACAAAAGTAATTTATATTAGATAAACATGAGTGAATTTGGAATATCAAACAAATTGGATGAAAAAAAAAATTGTAGTAAAACAAAAGTTAAATAAAACAAAATATATTAGAAACTAATTTCATAAGAAACAAAAATTGTATTTTATAAAAAAAAACAAAATATATGAATTTATATATTTCTTTCTAAAAAAATATAAAATATGATTATATATATATATATATATATATATATATATATATATATATATATATATGTTCTGGACTGGACCAATGGATAGAATTGGTCCAATAAACCTCTGCTACAGAGCGGCCCAAATCGCCTAAGTCCAACCCACAGAAGGGTGAAAGTTACCTTTCTGCCCCTCCTACCGGGCAAGGAACATAACGTTCCCCCCGGACATTCTGCCCAACAGGCGCAGCTTCAGTGCTCCCCGAGCAGCCATGGGCAGATGCCCGAAACTAAGCATATGCCCGACATAACGGCTAGTTTTGGACACCCTGCCCGTCGTAACGGCTAGTTTGGGCAGCGACCGATTCTTTAGGGAAAACGGTTATTTCGCCCCGAAAATAGGACCGTTAGCCACACGCTTAGCGTCCTATATAAACCCTCTCACTTGAGAGGGTCAGGTATCAAATATTCTCCCTACGAACTAATACTTTGTACTTGCCCCTTTTCTCTGACCCTTTCTTACTTGGGCGTCGGAGTGCCTTGCAGGTACACCACCACCTCTCCTCAATTACTTACCGGACAGCGAGTACGACCAGCACCCATCCGGGCACTTCCATAACGACCAGCCCGCGTGGACCAGTTCGTGTACATCGGATCAGTGGCGCCGTCTGTGGGAACTCCTTGTTCTCCCCTTCTTTCATTCCTCCTCGGAAACCGAAAGATCAAAACATATTCTCTTTGATCCGCCCACGTATGGCTGCCCAGAATTCCGCGATAGGTGCGGACACCACTGTTCTCGTCCCCGTCAACAAGATGGACGTTAACGGCCATTCTTCGTTACTCTCTGACCCCCGTTTCCGTCGGGACGGGGCTACTGCATCTCCAACTCCTCCTCCCACCAGACAAGGAGACGTGCAGATCCCATCGGAAGACCGGCCAGTTCCCGGTCCGCCCAGCGCCGACTTGGCCGTGGCAGCCCTTCTAGAAGCTGTTAACCGCACCAACCTCCTCATCCTACAACAAGGAGAAAGGATAGGAGCTCTTGAGGAGGCATCTTTCCCAAGATCCTCTCCTCCCCGGAATAAAGCCCGAAGATCCAAAACCCCGCCACCTAGGCACGGAGAAGACCGTGCGGTTAGGCACGAGCCTGAGATACGACCCACTCGCAAGCGCGACCAGATTTCCCCGCGGGATCGATCCCGGTCAAGACGCAAAAGAACGAGGCAAGATAGGCCCTCCCCGCCGGGCAGACCTCGTGACCGGACCCGTTCGCCCTCACCTCGCAGAAACCGTCGCCGCGAGCGCAGACGACGGTCACCATCAGAGCCAAGTTCAGATAGCGACGACGAACCTCGCGGCCCGCTGTCCCGGGAGATCCTAGCAACCCGCCTTCCTAAGGGGCTTGAACCGCCGACCCGGACGAGCATATAGAGAACATCAACGCTCTCTTGGATTACAGAGGGGTACGGGGAGCCATCAAGTGCCACCTGTTCCCGACCACGCTCCGTAAAGGAGCAATGACGTGGTACAAGCAGCTGCCCGAGGAATCCATCACATCATGGAGACAGCTGGGAAGGATCTTCTTCCGTCACTTCACTGCTTCACGACGCCACCCCAAGACCAAGGCGTCCCTGGGAGCCGTCGTACAAGGCAAAGATGAGCCTCTCCGGGCTTATATCGAGCGCTTCAACAAGGAGGCTGTCCAAGTACCAACGACCGACGCCATAAAGAAATTCTTGCTCGAGCAAGGGTTACGTCCTGGTTCCGATTTTGCGAAAGCCATCGGCCACGACCCACCGAGGAATCTCAATGCACTTCTCCACCAGGCCCAGTCACATATACAGTACGAGGAGAAAGTCGCTGCCCACTCGGTCCGGACATCTCGCAACCAAGAAGGTGCCCGGACGTCCAGAGTTGAAGAGCCCTCGACGTCCCGTCGAGGAGACAAGAGACGCGACGATCGACCTCGCGATACACGCGAGCAGAGAGCACCCTCCGGGCGATTCCACGATTATACCCCCCTCACTGCCTCGAGGGAGAAAATACTGTCCGAGTGCGCCAACTCAGAGTTCAAACAGGCGGGAGTCCGCTTCCCCAACTAGCTGCCGGTCAGACCAGGATGGACAAGTCCAAGTACTGCCGTTTCCACAAGAGTCACGACCATACAATGGAAGAGTGCATCCACCTCAGAGATGCCATAGAGATCCTCATTCGCGACGGCCATCTGAAGCAGTTCGCAAAAAAGAAGGACGCTCCCCGGCAAGAGGCCCAGGAAAGCAAAAAGGTCGCAGAGGAAATTCCGCCCTCCGACGACGCCAACATCTAGGTCGCTATGTCCGTGACCCGACCAGAAGACTTTCGCTTCAAGGACAATCTGCTCGCCTCCACATACCTCGCTGCCAGCAGCCCATGAGAGGCATTCCCGTCGGCCATGGTGATCTCCGGGGGCGGATTCAACAAAGTCACAGTTGGCTCGGTCAAAAGGAGATTCGACCAACTGATCAGCAAAAGCTCCAACGAGGTCACCACGCTGGACACCACGCACAAAGGGTCCGCTCCCATTTCCTTCTACAAGGAAGAACTCCTCGGCGGGGCACCGAATTCAAACATCCCACTGCTTATCCGGGCCAGGATGGCGAATTTCGATGTCCGAAGGATACTCGTGGACCAAGGCAGTTCGGTTGACATAATGTACAACCACCTGTTCGAGACATTGCAGCTGAACAACTCTCACCTCACTCCATACGTCGGATCCGACCTGCAAGGGTTCAACGGAGCGGTGACAAAGCCCCGAGGTTACGTAGAGCTCATCGTAACCTTCGGTTCAGGAAAGACAACCCGAGCAATCAAGGCACAGTTTCTGGTAATCGATTGCCCGTCACTATACCAGTGCATCTTCGGGAGGCCAACCCTGGCAGAGTTGATTGCAGTACCTTCCACCGTACATCTCAAAATGAAGTACTACACTTCTGAAGGGATGGTCGCCACCCTCCACGGCGACATCGAGGCTGCCCGCCACTGCTTTGAAGCAGCGTCAAAGGGACTTAACACCATCTCGGCGAAGCCAAGAGCATCTGGTCGTCCCCCCCTGCCCAGCAGCTCCGAGCAGCCAAGACCACTTCCCCAGGTCGAATCAATCGATCTAGACAGCCAGTTCAACGAAGAAGATCGGGCCAAGGTTCCAACGCCGTCGGGCAGTAAGTCCGACAACAACGGCCACCTCCTACGACCTGTCCCAGATGGCAACTTCGAGATCGTTCCGTTCGGAGAAGACCCCCAACGGGGAGTGAAGATCGGAGCAGATCTGCCCGACCTGGCCAGAAGACAACTGAAAGCGTGCCTCCGCGAAAACGCAGACCTGTTCGCGTGGAGCGCTGCTGAGATGCCCGGATTGGACCCCTCCGTCGCCTGCCACCAGCTCACGATCGACCCGACCATCAAAGCCCTTGCCCAGCGCAGAAGGAAGCAATCCCCGGAGAAAACAGAAGCCGCGGAGAAAGCTGTCAAAGACCTTCTAGAAGCTAGGTTTATTTCTGAGGCCAAATATACTACATGGCTCTCTAATGTTGTACTTGTACGAAAAAATAATGGCAAATGGAGGATGTGCGTTGATTATACTGATGTTAATAAGGCCTGTCCGAAGGACGCCTACCCCCTCCCCAATATAGACAAACTCGTAGATAATTCGGCCGGTTTTAAACTGTTATCGTTCCTCGACGCCTACTCGGGCTACAACCAAATACCAATGGCCGCGAGCGATAAAACTTACACAGCCTTCATGACCGAATCGGGCAACTATTACTACAACGTAATGCCTTTCGGACTGAAGAACGCCGGCGCTACATACCAACGAATGATGACCAAAGTCTTCCGCGAACAGATAGGCGACATGCTCGAGGTATACATGGACGACATGATCGTCAAATCCCACGAGGAACTAGACCATGTTGCCCACCTCCGCAAAATTTTCGAGCAGGCAAGGAAATACCAAATGCGTTTCAACCCGGAGAAGTGCACGTTCGGGGTACGAGCAGGTAAGTTCCTCGGTTTCTACCTAACGGAACGAGGAATAGAGGCTAACCCCGACAAATGTCGGACATTCTCCGAGTTCCCAACGCCCACGTCTAAAAAGAACATCCAATCCCTCAACGGAGTGCTGACCTCGCTATCCCGCTTCGTCGCAAAGTTCGCCAAGCACGCCCTTCCTTTCTTCAAGCTCTTGCGGAAAGAAGCAGCGTTTGAATGGACCGAAGAATGCGAGGCGTCCCTCCTCCACTTGAAGCAAGCTCTATCGGAACCGCCCGTGTTGTCACGACCAGATACCGGGGAGGTCTTGTTCCTGTACCTCGCCGTCTCTGCCGAGGCCGTTAGCGCCGTTCTCATCCGCGAAAATCCTAGCGGGCAAAAGCCGGTATATTTCACGAGCAAGGCACTGCAGGACACAGAATTGAGATATCAACAGATAGAGAAGGTAGCATTGGCCCTCGTCAACGCTGCCAGACGACTAAGACACTATTTCTTGGCCCACACGATCGTGGTGAGGACAGATCAGCCCATCAAGCAGCTACTGGGACGGCCAGACATGGCCGGGCGAATGCTCAGATGGTCGCTAGAACTGTCCGAATTCGACATCCAATACGAACGCAGGAAAGCTCTTAAGTCTCAGGCCCTGGCCAATTTCGTAGCAGAGGTAACTTTCTCAAATTCCTCGCCCCACCTAGTGAACAGATGAACCATCTATGTGGACGGAGCATCCAGCTCTAGTGGCAGCAGGGCAGGCGTAATTCTGGAAAACGACGAAGGAACCATAGTCGAGGCTTCCCTCACATTGTCTTTTCCCACGTCGAACAACCAGGCCGAGTACGAAGCCTTCCTCGCCGGACTACGCCTAGCCGAAGACCTGGGGGCCGAGGAAGTCATCATCTGCACAGATTCGCAGCTCGTAGCCAACCAGGTATCCGGGGAATATCAAGCCAAATATGACAGTCTCTCTGAATACCTCACCCTCGTCAGAGAAAAGATGTCAAAATTCAGAACAGTGGAAGTAAGACACGTTCCACGCGAACACAACGTACGAGCAGACGTATTGTCAAAACTGGCAAGCACCAAGAGGAAAGGCGGAAACAGGTCAGTCATCCAAGAGATACTTCCCCGGTCCAGCATCACTAAGGGATCTTCGACCCTACACGTACACGCGATCGGGGATAGCGATTGCTGGATGACCCCCGTATACAACTACCTCACCAGGGACGAACTTCCAGAGGATCCCAAGGTGGCCAGCACCATCAAACGAAGGGCCTGCTCGTACGTTATCCTCGAAAACAAACTCTACCGATGAGGCTTCTCCATCCCACTTCTTAAATGAATAGAAGAGGAGGTCGTCCCCCACGTATTGCGAGAAATCCATGAGGGCATCAATGCCCAACACCTTGGAGGAAAGTCCCTTGCCCGTAAGGCCCTCC
The DNA here is from genome assembly GCA_022829125.1 of Lathyrus tuberosus. Classification (NCBI taxonomy): domain Eukaryota; kingdom Viridiplantae; phylum Streptophyta; class Magnoliopsida; order Fabales; family Fabaceae; genus Lathyrus; species Lathyrus tuberosus. Next base: position 12,023,836 of record JALAZF010000030.1, on the reverse strand, counting down.
GGGCAGGGTACTATTGGCCGACCATGCAACAAGACGCCAAGGAGCATGTGAAGAAATGCGACAAATGCCAACGGCACGGGGATATGCACCTAGCTCCACCAAACGAACTAAAAAGCATGACCTCCCCGTGGCCATTCGCCTGGTGGGGCCTGGACATCCTAGGACCCTTCGTGACGGGGTCCAGCCAAAACAAATACCTGATAGTGGGCGTAGATTACTTCACAAAGTGGATAGAAGCAGAAGCTTTAGCCAAGATAACAACGCTCAATATTCTGCGCTTCTACAAACAGAATATACTTGCCCGGTTTGGGATCCCCCAAGCAATTGTCACGGACAATGAAACATAATTCACAGACAAAAAATTCCAAGACTTTGTCGCACACCTCAGAACGAGGCAACACTTCGCTTCCGTAGAGCATCCCCAAACCAACGGGCAGGCAGAGGCGGCCAATCGTGTCATACTGCGCGGCCTCAAGCGAAGACTGGACGAAACAAAGAAAGCTTGGGTCGAGGAGCTTCACAGTGTCCTGTGGGTATACCGCACCACTCCCCAGTCCACCACCGGGGAGACACCTTTCCGTTTGGCATATGGCACCGAGGCAGTCATACCCATTGAAAACCACGTACCGTCCAGGAGGACGGAATCACCCCTGGACGAGGAAATGAACGACAAAGCGATAAGAGAGGAGCTCGACCTCGTCGAGGAAACCCGAACTGGAGCAGCCCTCTGCGAGGCGTCTCTTAAGCAAAAAATAGCGATCAGGCACAACGCCAAAGTCTTCCGACGGGAGTTCGACGTGGGCAGCCTTGTCCTGCGAAGAAACCACAAGGACTCCCGCGAAGGTAAAGTGGCGACCAACTGGGAAGGACCATACCGAGTCCGCGCCAAAACGGGGAACGGCGCATACTTCCTCGAAGACCTCGACGGGGAAACTCTCCCTCGACCATGGAACGTTGAAAAACTTAAGAAATACTACAGCTAAAAGGCACAAGAAGCTTCCTCGCGTCACAAGGCTGTCTAACGGCCATCATGCTCGTTCAGGTACAAACGACGCATACGTACAAAGTGGAATCCCGCTCAAATAAATGAGCCGGAGCTCCGCTCGTCGGCGGTCCTCGATCGAGCACCGCCTTCGCCCAAGTACCATGAATGGCAGAATCCCAGCTCGCGATGGGACGTTCACGCCGCGACCTCAGGCCTCAATCGCGACCTGAGATCCGCAACCTCGCCAGGATCTTCCCCGGCTGTTCGACCAGTTCCCCGCACTGGCGAATTCATAACGCAACGAGCAATCTGTCAAAAATAAGCCTTGTTGACAAACACACCCTCCGACGGGCAGTCACACATGAACAACTAAAACAAAGTACAACAGTATAAATAGAAGTTGTATAAATTAATCGGGCATTAAATTAAAAGGCCGCAAGGGCCAAAGATTGTGCTTGTTACATTAAAAAGGGGGCCACGCCCCAGAACAAAAATAAGATTACAACGAGTTCAACGGCACGCAGGCCGGACAAGATACAGCTAAGCAACAAAAACTCTTCAGTCTTCCACACGCTCGGTTGACGCAGCTTCAGGCCTCGGTTCCTCCACGGGCTGCTCCTCGATATGTTCCTCGGGAGTATCGAGAATAAGACCCTCGGGCAGGACAATGCGGCCACCCTCCACACGAGCTAGGTAGTGAGTACCCCCGGTCGAAATCTCGAGCCCAGGGTTCACCACTCGCAACTGGGCCACCACACTATCAAAAGACTCCGCAGCCACAACAATACCATCATCCTCGGCCTGCAGAATGCCAGCGACCAGCTCTGCCCGAGTCTTCAACACTCTTATCTCCTCTGGTTCGTCATCACCTGGGGCATTGGCCGCCATCAACTCCGCGTTCAACTCCTCGGACGCCTTCTTCTCCGACTTTAGCTTGGTAACTTCCTCCCTCAGCGTTGTCGCCTCTTCCTCGGCTTTCTTCTTCGCCTCACGGGCATTCCGGACCTCCTCCTTCAGCGTCGCTTCGGAGGCCCGAGCAGTAGTAAGCTCAGCCTCGAGCACGTGGTCCCCCTCAGCATACACAGCTGCCATCTCGAGCATCCTCACGAGGGCAGAAGCATCCCTGGCCACCATCGCCCTTTTGCCCGCGCAATCCATGTTCCCCAGGCTAAGAGATTCAGCCCGAGGAATAACCAAGGTATTACCCTCAAAGAACCTCATATCGTTGATGCACGGAGGAAGTTCGAACTTCCCCTTCTCAACTGCCCCCCTCAGATCCACCGTATCTGTTGTCCGGAGGCACTTCTGTCGCCCGACCAAAGGCAGTGGAGAATCCCGCGGACAGGGAGTGGGAGAACAGGAGGTCCCCGGAGCAGTTTGAACAGGGGGAGGCGCACGAGCACCAGTAGCAGTCCGGGTCTTGGAGGGGGTCGCTCCAGCCTTACCCCTCGCCATGGCGTTCCTCACCACACGGTCACGGGCTTGAGGCATCTCACCTGCACAAAGAAAACAAGCGCGTCAGAAACGGGGAAGAAAGAATAGCAAATAAAGTCTAAGTAACTAAATCTACCGAGCAGCGCCGTGACATCCGCAGAAGTCTTGCACTCCAGTAGTGCCTTGACGGGGATAAACCGGCGCTCGACCCTTTGACTCCCATCCTCCTCGAAGATAGGATTACCCTTGCTCGTCCAACAGGTCGCGAGCTGAAAGGAGTTGACCCACTTCACCAGGGTCTCGTAAGACGCGGCATCCTGCCCGCGTAAAGCACTCGGCTCAAAAACATAGGCACTGGGCTTCTTTGAGAAGTTGTCGGGTGTCCAGCGGATTGGAAACTTATACACCCTCTCCCCGACGTACTTCCCCTCCTCGGTGAGAAGCTCCTCTCCGTTCTCGTCACACTCTAACTCCCAGGCATACACGCTGTCCTGAGCAGCTTCGGACAGAGGCTCGACGATGTAGTACCGTCTCTTGAAGTTTCAGATGGACTCCGAGAACGGCTTGAACAGTTTTTTGGGCTGCTTCAAAGAGACCCATCCGTACCTCTTCCCCGTCAGCTGCCGCTGTAGGTGGAAAATAGCAAAGAACAGAGGGATGGTGAGCCCCAAAGCAAGGTGCTCGCACACCAACTCAAAAGCCCGTATAAAGGCCAGCGAATTGGGGTGGAGTTGGGAAGGCGCCAGCTTCAGATGATGGAACACCGACCGCTGGAAGTCAGTGAAGGGCAACCTCAGCCCCAGTTCTTTGAAGACGTATTCGTACATCCCGAAGCAGTCCCCGAAGCTCGAGCATATCCGCTCGCCCACGCTAGGCAGAAGCACCCTCCATTCACCTGAGGGCCCCACCTCAGTAAAAGCGTCTGCCGCAAACCTCGCAAACCTGGAAGTGTGTTCGGAAGGCTCGGCCACCTCCCACTCTTCCGGGCAGAACGCGTCTACGTCCTCTTCCATTACATCTTCCTCCACGACCCCCAGGTCATCTCCCTCATCGGCATCACTCGCTTCCCCCTCGACGTCGCTCAAGGAATTCGAAGCCGACGAACTCGAGGACGCAGAACTCGAGGCCGTTGCACTGCTACTCTCATCGGAGACAGTTTCTTCGGACGTAACGGGTATAACCTCCCTCTCGGGCTCCATCGCCACTATGATCACCTGAAAAAGCAGAGAAAGGCAGTGAATTCGACAGGAAATCAAATCCACCCTTCCACCGCTAAGACAAGTGAAAGGGCGCGCGAAAGGCTAGGAACTACGTCCCCGGCCTAAGCCCTAACATCAAACAAAGAAGGAAAAAATATCCCCGCGCCTGTACCCAGATTTCGTCGAAACTCTACCGGAATTTGGAAACGTCCTAGCGGGAAACTCACCAAATCCATCAACGGATGATAGGACGCGATGGTCACGACTCGCAACCACCACGCGGGCCACCACGACCACCAAACGTGCTACCTAATCCGGCGAGACATTTGGTACAGAAAAAAAGGCAGAACCTCCGCCCACCACCAACACTCGCCGGAAATCTACTTATTTTTCCATCTAGAACTAACCCTAGCCGCATGAAATCTACCACTTACAACAAAAGGAAGCAAAACAAGCAAAAAAATCAGGATACTTACTTGATTTTACTAGAAGAAAGTGGAAGAAAACGGTTGCTCGAAACTTGTCACGGTGGTCGGCACGACGGTCGGCTGCTTGAAGAAGGTGACGGGCAAACGCACTGGTGACGAGGAAGAATCAGAAGAAGGAAAAGTGGAAAATGGGACGGTTTCCCCCATTTTATACCAAGGGGCACGTACACACACGCGCCCGTAGGCAATAATGACGACCCACTAGCCATAATTGCCTAGGTAACTGCTACACAGGTCTCGATGCACACGTGGCAACCCAACGTTTCCCATTCCATCTGACGCGTCACCTCCCCGATTACCGGGCAAGATGGAATCGACCACGAATATCGCGGACACGGAGAATCACGAGCACCTCGAGGCAGTCGTCCTCGTATCCAACGACGGCTTCGTGATAGTTCCCCGGGACAACGAGGAGTCCTTAAGTCATCACTCCCATGCTCGGGAGCAACGACTTGGGGGGCTCCTGTTCTGGACTGGACCAATGGATAGAATTGGCCCAATAAGCCTCTGCTACAGAGCGGCCCAAATCGCCTAAGTCCAACCCACAAAAGGGTGAAAGTTACCTTTCTGCCCCTCCTATCGGGCAAGGAACATAACGTTCCCCCCGGACATTCTGCCCAACATGCGCAGCTTCAGTGCTCCCCGAGCAGCCATGGGCAGATGCCCGAAACTAAGCATATGCCCGACATAACGGCTAGTTTTGGACACCCTGCCCGTCGTAACGGCTAGTTTGGGCAGCGACCGATTCTTTAGGGAAAACGGTTATTTCGCCCCGAAAATAGGACCGTTAGCCACGCGCTTAGAGCCCTATATAAACCCTCTCACTTGAGAGGGTCAGGTATCAAATATTCTCCCTACGAACTAATACTTTGTACTTGCCCCTTTTCTCTGACCCTTTCTTACTTGGGCGTCGGAGTGCCTTGCAGGTACACCACCACCTCTCCTCAATTACTTACCGGACAGCGAGTACGACCAGCACCCATCCGGGCACTTCCATAACGACCAGCCCGCGTGGATCAGTTCGTGTACATCGGATCAATATATATATATATATATATATATATATATATGTATATATATATATATATATGTATATAGATATGTATATATATATATATATACATATATATATATATATTATTTTATATGTAAAAGTAAACAAAAACGAGAGATTGATTAAATCGTGCGAAAGATAGATGAATAAAGGACATTTACAAGTTTAATTGAAAAACATGTCCGTTCATCGATTTTTCGCATAATTAACAAAAAATGACTGAGATTTCAACGTGTATATTTCGATTGAAAATTCAAACAATATGCATGACAAAAACAGATGATATGATATGGTGATGACACGAAGTGAAAACACAATCGAGTTTTAACAATAGGTGGTCAAAATTTGGGGTATGACAGATGAATGTTATCTCAATGATGCAAATGTGGTGGCATCTTAGGGGTAAAAAATTAAGGTATGATAGAGCATATTTGATATGTTATAGTTTTACAACATTTGATTGTTTGACTATAGCTCATTGTCATCCATGATGCTTTATCCGAAAATGGAAAATCAAATTCACATAGGGTAGATCAACGCTTGCTTAATGTATTCTATAGTCTAAGATTAATAGAATTGAAATTAGAGATTAAATCGTATAACCGATATTTCAAGGTTATTGATTCAGCATATCAATTACTTTTTACTCATGTGCTTTTTTATCGAATTTCACTAAAACTAAAAACTTCTTTATAACTTTATTGATTCTAAAATTTAGGTATTTAAATTAGAAGTCCTTGCGATCCGACTCGAATGTCGCTTCTCAAAAATACATTTTTATTAACTTATTTCTAATCATTTCGCGACAGCGATTCAGAAGCTCATCATCTTACTAATTGATTTTGTAGGAAGGAATTATGTCAAACTCTAATTCGAATATAATATTAAAGACTTTCGATTTAAACACGAACCACCCACTCATTATATTAATGCACCAAATACAATAATCTCAAAAATCTAACTCTTTTTTGATATTTGTATTGTGAGGAGCTTAACCCATCTGATATCATATTTGTTTCCATTCTTCCACTCTCCCACACTTAAACTTTCCTCCTCAACTCAAACTTTTTAATCTTCATTATCTTCAAAATCTCACTCTAAACTCATAATTTTTTATTTGCGTCTATTTGAATTATCATTTTTAAATTATTTATTCCCTACCACTACATCAGAATTAATTTTCCATTGTTGTAAACATCTTACATAATAGTAAATAAAGTTAAATATGATTTAGTTGTTTTTATTGTTAATTTGTTAAAATTAATAAAGAATACTGATGTTACTTATTTATTTTTAATTTAATTTAGTCATAATGTTAATCAAAATTATATATATATATATATATATATATATATATATATATATATATATATATATATATATATATATGTTAATCAAAACTATTTTGAATTTAATTTACTTATTATGATAATAAAAAATAATAAAGAATAATGATGTTAATTATTTATTTTGAATCTTTTAATTATATATATATATATATATATATATATATATATATATATATATATATATATATATATATATATATATATATATATTTATTTATATATTTATTTATTTGTTTATTTATATATATATATATATATATATATATATTATATATATATATATATATATATAAATAAACAAATATATATTTATATATATATATATATATATATATATATATATATATATATATATATTTATATATATATATATATATATATATATATAAGCAATTTGTACCCAGCAAGATTCGAACTTGAGATCTTGAGAGGAGCATACTCTCAAGACTCAAGCGTTTCTCCATTAGGTCACACACACGCACACGACAAGATAAAAATATTGATTTAGGGTTCATTTATTTCAGAATATTTGAAAAATAATTTTTATAATGTTATATATTTAGTTTTAAAAAATATCAAAAATGTTTTTATTAAAAACTTGAAATGAAAAATTGGTTTAAATAGTAACTTTTTAAATATTATTTGATGTATTTTACCATTTTTTTAATAAATTTTTTTATTATAATTAAAAAAAAACACTTAATTTCGAAGCTATTTCTAACAGTTTTTTATTAAAATTATTTTTGAAACATATTTTTTTGAAAAAATAGTGATTTCAACTATGTTTTGATTTTAAAAAATATTTGTTTATGTTATAAAATATCAAAATTAGTCTTTAAATTTATAAAAAACAAATTAAATATTTTTTCTTCATATTTTAAAAAACATTTTTATAAAAATCATATTTATAAAACAAAATTATTTTTTAAAGCTACAACAAACACTCCCTTAATAATTCAAAGGTAAAACAAATTTTAACTTTTGAAAATTCAAAAACAAAAAGTAAAAACTAGCACAAACATGATCTTTGGTAGTTATCGATGACTTATTTTACAAATTTACACTAATCTTAAATTACATGAAATTTTTAAAATTTTAATTTCGACATTATTTTAATTTTTTTTTTAAGCAACGTTAGAATCTAAGCCCAAACAACAACACCACTAAACAATTCCAACAACATCCTGTTGGACAAACCCAAAAAAGAAGGAAATACAACAATCAAAAATACAATTAGAAAAATTTGAAGATAGTTTTAACTAATTGATTTCAGCTTCTCGAAAAATAATTTTAGACCGATAATTATCTAAACAGGTAATGGCATCCTGAATTTTGCGAATTAAGTTGATCAGTGTCTTTCTAAGAGGCTTGGTTTTAGTGATATCTTTAAATTATATATATTTTTTTATTTTCAATAGTGTATGTTTATTTTATAAAATATCAAAATTTGTTTTTAAATTTATAAAAAAAACAAATTTTATTTTTTTAAATCTTTTTAAAATCAATTTTATAAAAATCATTTCAAGTAGGAAATTTGTAATTCAAAGGTAACACAAATTTTAACTTTTGAAAATTCAAAAACAAAAAGTAAAAACCAGCACAAACATGATCTTTGGTAGTTATTGATGACTTATTTTACAAATTCACACTAATCTTAAATTACATGAAATTTTGTAAACAATCAAAAGGAACTAAAGTTTATTACACACAAGAATTGAAAGACACTCCATGTAGAAAACAATGGCGTGTCTATAAAGCCCCAAAATACATGAATCCATGATGTTTACCTGAAAAATCAATGAATAAAGAGATCATATATGACTTACACTCACTAAAAATGAATTGTATGTGTATGTGGTATATGGTGGGGTAAAGTGAAACTATTGGTGGTTTGGTAAAATAATTAGAAATAATTATAACTAATAATTGTTTTTAATTAACTAAAATAAATATAAAATATAGGTTTTGGGTGGAAAATAGGAACTAAGAAGAAATAAGGAAAGTGTTCTGGACTGGACCAATGGATAGAATTGGCCCAATAAGCCTCTGCTACAGAGCGGCCCAAATCGCCTAAGTCCAACCCACAGAAGGACAAAAGTTACCTTTCCGCCCCTCCTACCGGGCAAGGAACATAACGTTCCTCCCCGGACATTCTGCCCAACGTGCACAGCTTCAGTGCTCCCCGACAGCCATGGGCAGATGCCCGAAACTAAGCATATGCCCGACATAACGGCTAGTTTTGGACACCCTACCCGTCGTAACGGCTAGTTTGGGCAGCGACCGATTCTTTAGGAAAAACGGTTATTTCGCCCCGAAAATAGGACCGTTAGCCACGCGCTTAGAGCCCTATATAAACCCTCTCTCTTGAGAGGGTCAGGTATCAAATATTCACCCTACGAACTAATACTTTGTACTTGCCCCTTTTCTCTGACCCTTTCTTACTTGAGCGTCGGAGTGCCTTGCAGGTACACCACCACCTCTCCTCAATCACATACCGGACAGCCAGTACGACCAGCACCCATCCGGACACCTCCATAACGACCAGCCCGCGTGGACCAGTTCGTGTACTTCGGATCAGTGGCTCCGTCTGTGGGAAATTCTTGTTCTCCCCTTCTTTCACTCCTCCTCGGAAACCGAAAGATCAAAACATATTCTCTTTGATCCGCCCACGTATGGCTGCCCAGAATTCCGCGATAGGTGCTGACACCACTGTTCTCGTCCCCGTCAACAAGATGGACGTTGACGGCCATTCTTCGTTACTTTCTGACCTCGTTTCCGTCGGGACGGGGCTACCGCATCTCCAACTCCTCCTCCCACCGGGCGAGGAGACGTGCAGATCCCATCAGAAGACCGGCCAGTTCTCGGTCCGCCCAGCGCCGACTTGGCCGTGGCAGCCCTCCTGGAAGCTGTTAACCGCACCAACCTCCTCATCCTACAACAAGGAGAAAGGATAGGAGCTCTTGAGGAGGCATCTTTCCCAAGATCCTCTCCTCCCCGGGGATAAATCCCGAAGATCCAAAAGCCCGCCACCTAGGCGCGGAGAAGACCGTGCGGTTAGGCACGAGCCTGAGATACGACCCACTCGCAAGCGCGACCATATCTCCCCGCGAGATCGATCCCCGTCGAGACGCAAAAGAACGAGGCAAGATAGGCCCTCCCCGCCGGGCAGACCTCGTGACCGGACCCGTTCACCCTCACCTCGCAGAAACCGTCGCCGCGAGCGCAGACGACGGTCACCATCAGAGCCAAGTTCAGATAGCGACGACGAACCTCGCGGCCCATTGTCCCGGGAGATCCTAGCAACCCGCCTTCCTAAGGGGCTGGAGAAGCCTCCGTCGCTGGGGACGTACGATGGAACCGCCGACCCGGACGAGCATATAGAGAACATCGACGCTCTCTTGGATTACAGAGGGGTACGGGGAGCCATCAAGTGCCGCCTGTTCCCGACCATGCTCCGTAAAGGAGCAATGACGTGGTACAAGCAGCTTCCCGAGGAATCCATCACGTCATGGAGACAGCTGGGGAGGATCTTCTCCCGTTACTTCACTGCTTCACGACGCCACCTCAAGACCGAGGCGTCCCTGGGAGCCGTCGTACAAGGCAAAGATGAGCCTCTCCGGGCTTATATCGAGCGCTTCAACAAGGAGGCTGTTCAGGTACCAACGACCGACGCCATGAAGAAATTCTTGCTCGAGCAAGGGTTACGTCCTGGTTCCGATTTTGCGAAAGCCATCGGCCTCGACCCACCGAGGAATCTCAATGCACTTCTCCACCAGGCCCAGTCACATATACAGTACGAGGAGAAAGTTGCTGTCCACTCGGTCCGGACATCTCGCAACCAAGAAGGTGCCCGGACGTCCAGAGTTGAAGAGCCCTCGACGTCCCGTCGAGGAGACAAGAGACGCGACAATCGACCTCGCGATACACGCGAGCAGAGAGCACCCTCCGGGCGATTCCACGATTATACCCCCCTCACTGCCTCGAGGGAGAAAATACTGTCCGAGTGCGCCAACTCGGAGTTCAAACAGGCGGGAGTCCGTTTCCCCAAGCAGCTACCGGTCAGACCAGGGATGGACAAGTCCAAGTACTGCCGTTTCCACAAGAGTCACGGCCATACAACGGAAGAATGCATCCACCTCAGAGATGCCATAGAGATCCTCATTCGCGACGGCCATCTGAAGCAGTTCGCAAAAAAGAAGGACGCCCCCCGGCAAGAGGCCCAGGAAAGCAAAAGGGTCGCAGAGGAAATTCTGCCCTCCAACGACGCCAACGTCCAGGTCGCCATGTCCGTGACCCGACCAGAAGACTTTCGCATCCCGGACGATCTGCTCTCATCCACATACCGGACAGCCAGTATGACCAGTACCCATCCGGACACCTCCATAACGACCAGCCCGCGTGGACCAGTTCGTGTACTTCGGATCAGTGGCGCCCTCGTGGGATTTGACGATCATGTCGTCCATGTATACCTCGAGCATGTCGCCCACCTCCACAAAATTTTCAAGCAGGCAAGGAAATACCAAATGCGTTTCAACCCGGAGAAGTGCACGTTCGGGGTACGAGCAGGTAAGTTCCTCGGTTTCTACCTAACAGAACGAGGAATAGAGGCTAACCCTGACAAATGTCGGACATTCTCCGAGTTCCCAACGCCCACGTCTAAAAAGAACATCCAATCCCTCAACGGAGTGCTGACCTCGCTATCCCGCTTCGTCGCAAAGTCCCCCCAGCACGCCCTTCCTTTCTTCAAGCTCTTGCGGAAAGAAGCAGCGTTTGAATGGACCAAAGAATGCGAGGCGTCCCTCCTCCACTTGAAGCAAGCTCTATCGGAACCGCCCGTGTTGTCACGACCAGATACCGGGGAGGTCTTGTTCCTGTACCTCGCCGTCTCCGCCGAGGCCGTTATATTTCACGAGCAAGGCACTGCAGGACACAGAATTGAGATATCAACAGATAGAGAAGGTAGCATTGGCCCTCGTCAATGCTGCCAGACGACTAAGACACTATTTCTTGGCCCACACGATCGTGGTGAGGACAGATCAGCCCGTCAAGCAGCTACTGGGACGGCCAGACATGGCCGGGCGAATGCTCAGATGGTCGCTAGAACTGTCCGAATTCGACATCCATTACGAAAGCAGGAAAACTCTTAAGGCTCAGGCCCTGGCCGATTTCGTAGCAGAGGTAACTTTCTCAAATTCCTCGCCCCACCTAGTGAACAGATGGACCATCTATGTGGACGGAGTATCCAGCTCTAGTGGCAGCGAGGCAGGCGTAATTCTGGAAAACGACGAAGGAACCATAGTCGAGGCTTCCCTCACATTGTCTTTTCCCACGTCGAACAACCAGGCCGAGTACGAAGCCTTCCTCGCCGGACTACCCCTAGCCGAAGACCTGGGGGCCGAGGAAGTCATCATCTGCACGGATTCCCAGCTCGTAGCCAACCAGGTATCCGGGGAATATCAAGCCAAAAACGGCAGTCTCTCCGAATACCTCACCCTCGTCAGAGAAAAGATGTCGAAATTCAGAACAGTGGAAGTAAGACACGTTCCACGCGAACACAACGTACGAGCAGACGTATTGTCAAAACTGGCAAGCACCAAGAGGAAAGGCGGAAATAGGTCAGTCATCCAAGAGATACTTCCCCGGTCCAGCATCACTAAGGGATCTTCAACCCTACACGTACACACGATCGGGGATAGCGATTGCTGGATGACCCCCGTATACAACTACCTCACCAGGGATGAACTTCCAGAGGATCCCAAGGAGGCCAGCACCATCAAACGAAGGGCCTGCTCGTACGTTATCCTCGAAAACAAACTCTACCGGCGGGGCTTCTCCATCCCACTTCTTAAATGCATAGAAGAGGAGGTCGTCCCCTACGTATTGTGAGAAATCCATGAGGGCATCAACGCCCAACACCTCAGAGGAAAGTCCCTTGCCCGTAAGGCCCTCCGAGCAGGGTACTATTGGCCAACCATGCAACAAGACGCCAAGGAGCATGTGAATAAATGCGACAAATGCCAACGACACAGGGATATGCACCTAGCTCCGCCAAACGAACTAAAAAGCATGACCTCCCCGTGGCCATTCGCCTGGTGGGGCCTGGACATCCTAGGACCCTTCGTGACGGGGTCCAGCCAAAACAAATACCTGATAGTGGGCGTAGATTACTTCACAAAGTGGATAGAAGCAGAAGCTTTAGCCAAGATAACAGCGCTCAACATTCTGCGCTTCTACAAGCGGAATATACTTGCCCGGTTTGGGATTCCCCAAGCAATTGTCACGGACAATGGAACACAATTCACAGACAAAAAATTCCAAGACTTTGTCGCACACCTCGGAACGAGGCAACACTTCGCTTCCGTAGAGCATCCCCAAACCAACGGGCAGGCAGAGGCGGCCAATCGTGTCATACTGCGCGGCCTCAAGCGAAGACTGGACGAAACAAAGAAAGCCTGGGTCGAGGAGCTTCACAGTGTCCTGTGGGCATACCGCACTACTCCCTAGTCCACCACCGGGGAGACACCTTTCCGTTTGGCATATGGCACAGAGGCAGTCATACCCATTGAAATCTACGTACCGTCCAGGAGGACGGAATCACCCCTGGACGAGGAAATGAACAACGAAGCGATAAGAGAGGAGCTTGACCTCGTCGAGGAAATCCGAACGGGAGCAACCCTCCGCGAGGCATCTCTTAAGCAAAAAATAGCGATCAGGCACAACACCAAAGTCTTCCGACGGGAGTTCGACGTGGGCAGCCTTGTCCTGCGAAGAAACCACAAGGACTCCCGCGAAGGTAAACTGGCGGCCAACTGGGAAGGACCATACCGAGTCCGCGCCAAAACGGGGAACGGCGCATACTTCCTCGAAGACCTCGACGGGGAAACTCTCCCTCGACCATGGAACCCTGAAAAACTTAAGCAACAGCTAAAAGGCACAAGAAGCTTCCTCGCGTCACAAGGCCGTCTAAAGGCCATCATGCTCGTTCAGGTACAAACGACGCATACGTACAAAGTGGAATCCCGCTCAAATAAATGACCCGGAGCTCCGCTCGTCGGCGGTCCTCGATCGAGCACCGCCTTCGCCCAAGTACCATGATTGGCAGAACCCCAGCTCGCGATGGGACGTTCACGCCGCGACCTCAGGCCTCAATCGCGACCTGAGATCCGCAACCTCGCCAGGATCTTCCCCGGATGTTCGACCAATTCCCTGCACTGGCGAATTCATAACGCAACGAGCAATCTGTCAAAAATAAGCCTTGTTGACAAACACACCCTCCGACGGGCAGTCACACATGCACAACTAAAACAAAGTACAACAGTATAAACAGAAGTTGTATAAATTAACCGGGCATTAAATTAAAAGGCCGCAAGGGCCAAAGATTGTGCTTGTTACATTAAAAAGGGGGCCACGCCCCAGAACAAAAATAAGATTACAACGAGTTCAACGGCACGCAGGCCGGACAAGATACAGCTAAGCAACAAAAACTCTTCAGTCTTCCACACGCTCGGTTGACGCAGCTTCAGGCCTCGGCTCCTCCACGGGCTGCTCCTCGATATGTTCCTCGGGAGTATCGAGAACAAGACCCTCGGGCAGGACAATGCGGCCACCCTCCACACGAGCTAGGTAGTGAGTACCCCTGGTCGAAATCTTGAGCCCAGGGTTCACCACTCGCAACTGGGCCACCGCACTGTCAAAAGACTCCGCGGCCACAGCAATACCATCATCCTCGGCCTGCAGAATGCCAGCGACCAGCTCTGCCCGAGTCTTCAACACTCTTATCTCCTCTGGTTCGTCATCACTCGGGGCATTGGCCGCCATCAACTCCGCGTTCAACTCCTCGGACGCCTTCTTCTCCGACCTTAGCTTAGTGACTTCCTCCCTCAGCGTTGTCGCCTCTTCCTCGGCTTTCTTCTTCGCCTCACGGGCACTCCGGACCTCCTCTTTCAGCATCGTTTCGGAGGCCCGAGCAGCAGTAAGCTCAGCCTCGAGCACGTGGTCCCCCTCAGCGTACACAGCTGCCATCTCGAGCATCCTCACGAGGGCAGAAGCATCCCTGGCCACTATCGCCCTTTTGCCTGCGCGATCCATGTTCCCCAGGCTAAGAGATTCAGCCCGAGGAACAACCAAGGTATTACCCTCGAAGAACCTCATATCGTTGATGCACGGAGGATGTTCGAACTTCCCTTCTCAACTGCCCCCCTCAGATCCACCGTATATGTTGTCCGGAGGCGCTTCGGTCGCCCGACTAAAGGCAGCGGAGAATCCCGTGGACAGGGAGTGGGAGAACGGGAGGTCCCCAGAGCAGTTTGAACAGGGGGAGGCGCACGAGCACCAGCAGTAGTCCGGGTCTTGGAGGGAGTCGCTCCAGCCTTGCCCCTCGCCATGGCATTCCTGACCACACGGTCACGGGCTTGAGGCATCTCACCTGCACAAATAAAACAAGCGCGTCAGAAAACGGGGAAGAAAGAATAGCAAATAAAGTCCAAGTAACTAAATCTACCGAGCAGCGCCGTGACATCCGCAGAAGTCTTGCACTCCAGCAGTGCCTTGACGGGGATAAACCGGCGCTCGACCCTTTGACTCCCATCCTCCTCGAAGATAGGATTACCCTTGCTCGTCCAACAGGTCGCGAGCTGAAAGGAGTTGACCCACTTCACCAGGGTCTCGTAAGACGCGGCATCCTGCCCGCGTAAAGTACTCGGCTCAAGAATATAGGCACTGGGCTTCTTTGAGAAGTGGTCGGGTGTCCAGCGGATTGGAAACTTATACACCCTCTCCCCGACGTACTTCCCCTCCTCGGTGAGCAGCTTCTCTCTGTTCTCGTCACATTCTAACTCCCAGGCATACACGCTGTCCTGAGCAGCTTCGGACAGAGGCTCGACGATGTAGTACCGTCTCTTGAAGTTTCGGATGGACTCCGAGAACGGCTTGAACAGTTTTTTGGGCTGCTTCAAAGAGACCCATCCGTACCTCTTCCCCGTCAGCTGCCGCTGTAGGTGGAAAACAGCAAAGAACAAAGGGATGCTGGGCCCCAAAGCAAGGTGCTCGCACACCAACTCTAAAGCCCGTATGAAGGCCAGCGAATTGGGGTGGATTTGGGAAGGCGCCAACTTCAGATGATGGAACACCGACCGCTGGAAGTCAGTGAAGGGCAACCTCAGCCCCAGTTCTTTGAAGACATATTCGTACATCCCGAAGCAGTCCCCGAAGCTCGAGCAGATCCGCTCGCCCACACTAGGCAGAAGCACCCTCCATTCACCTGAGGGCCCCACCTCAGTAAAAGCGTCCTCCGCAAACCTCGCAAACGTGGAAGTGTGTTTGGAAGGCTCGGCCACCTCCCACTCTTCCGGGCAGAACGCGTCTACGTCCTCTTCCATTACATCTTCCTCCACGACCCCCAGGTCATCTCCCTCCTCAGCATTACTCGCTTCCCCCTCGACTTCGCTCGAGGAATTCGAAGCCGACGAACTCGAGGACGCAGAACTCGAGGCCGTTGCACTGCTGCTCTCATCGGAGACAGTCTCTTCGAACGTAACGGGGATAACCTCCCTCTCGGGCTCCATCGCCACTATGATCACCTGAAAAAGCAGAGAAAGGCAGTGAATTCGACAGGAAATCAAATCCACCCTTCCACCGCTAAGACAAGTGAAAGGGCGCGCGAAAGGCTAGGAACTACGTCCCCGACCTAAGCCCTAACATCAAACAAAGAAGGACAAAATATCCTCGCGCCTGTACCCAGATTCCATCGAAACTCTACCGGAATCTGGAAACGTCCTAGCGGGAAACTCACCAAATCCATCAACGGATGATAGAACGTGATGGTCACGACTCGCAACCACCACGTAGGCCACCACGACCACCAAACGTGCTACCTAATCCGGCGAGACATTCGGTACAGAAAAAAGGCAGAACCTCCGCCCACCACCAACACTCGCCGGAAATCTACCTATTTTGCCATCTAGAACTAACCCTAGCCGCATGAAATCTACCACTAACAACAAAAGGAAGCAAAACAAGCAAAAAATCAGGATACTTACTTGATTTTACTAGAAGAAAGTGGAAGAAAACGGCTGCTCAAAACTCGTCGCGGTGGTCGGCACGACGGTCGGCTGCTTGAAGAAGGTGACGGGCAAACGCACTGGTGACGAGGAAGAATCAGAAGAAAGAAAAGTGGAAAATGGGACGGTTTCCCCCATTTTATACCAAGGGGCACGTACACACATGCGCCCGTAGGCAATAATGACGACCCACTAGCCATAATTGCCTAGGTAACTGCTACACAGGTCTCGATGCACACGTGGCGACCCAACGTTTCCCATTCCATCTGACGCGTTACCTCCCCGAATACCGGGCAAGATGGAGTCAACCACGAATATCGCAGACACGGGGAACCACGAGCACCTCGAGGCAGTCGTCCTTGTATCCAACGACGGCTTTATGATAGTTCCCCGGGACGACGAGGAGTCCTTAAGTCATCACTCCCATGCTCGGGAGCAACGACTTGGGGGGCTCATGTTCTGGACTGGACCAATGGATAGAATTGGCCCAATAAGCCTCTGCTACAGAGCGGCCCAAATCGCCTAAGTCCAACCCACAGAAGGGCAAAAGTTACCTTTCCGCCCCTCCTACCGGGCAAGGAACATAACGTTCCTCCCCGGACATTCTGCCCAACGTGCACAGCTTCAGTGCTCCCCGACAGCCATGGGAAGATGCCCGAAACTAAGCATATGCCCGACATAACGGCTAGTTTTGGACACCCTGCCCGTCGTAACGGCTAGTTTGGGCAGCGACTGATTCTTTAGGAAAAACGGTTATTTCGCCCCGAAAATAGGACCGTTAGCCACGCGCTTAGAGCCCTATATAAACCCTCTCTCTTGAGAGGGTCAGGTATCAAATATTCACCCTACGAACTAATACTTTGTACTTGCCCCTTTTCTCTGACCCTTTCTTACTTGAGCGTCGGAGTGCCTTGCAGGTACACCACCACCTCTCCTCAATCACATACCGGACAGCCAGTATGACCAGCACCCATCCGGACACCTCCATAACGACCAGCCCGCGTGGACCAGTTCGTGTACTTCGGATCAGTGATGAGAATTATAAGAAGAGTTAGGCCATAGTTTAATTATTAGAAGATTAAAGTTTGTTTTTAGAGATAAAAAAGGGATTAGTGGAGCTTTTGAGGAAGGAGTACGTATAGTTGGAATTTTAGAGGAAAAAAAACTAGGGCTTGAAGATAGAAGAACTCAAACCACCAACCTTAATCAAATTTTGAATTGCTACTAGGAATCCGAGGTAAGGGGGAACTACTTCTATATGGGTGTAATTGATGAAGGGTAGTGAGGACTCCTTTATCCTCTTTTACGTTTTTCTCCTATTTTCAACCTTGTTAATGTTTATGTGTTCTTGAGAGAAACATGTGATAATTATGATATAATTATTGTGGAATACATGAAATTCGTGCATGGTTTGATTACTGGTTTTTCGTAAGCCTTTGTATGTGATAATTAATTGAGTAGTTGTTCATGTGTATTTTTTTTGGTATTATGAGCATAACCTTAAATTCATGATAAAGTGATGAATTAAGTGTTTAATCAGTGCGTATATGATGTATTAATCATAGTGTGATATTTATATGATATTTTTTGTTTGATTTGAGTGTTTAGGGTGCAAAATCGGACCTTTGATAGGGCTCTAATGGTGGAATCACAATTCTAATTTTTGCAGGTCTGGGAGACTTCACTTAGCGAGTTGAGGCGTCTCGCAGTGAGCTATTGCTTAGCGAGAATGAGCATCGCTTAGCGAGCATGACAGATGTGAGACTTTTTTTATTTGTAGGTTCTCGCTTAGCGAGGATGAGTGTCGCTTAGTAAGCCATCACTTAGCGAATAAGGCATCGATTAGTGAGCGTGGCAGCACAAAATTGTGTCATTTCGAGTTAGTTTGTGTGACAATGTGTTTATTTAGTGATTAATGGATGTTGTCATGTACTGTTTGGGTTTATGGAAGTGTTATGGTTAATTTGCTTTATTATATGGTTATTAATTATGTATTGTTGATATGATCGTAAATAGTTCAGAAGGGGGGACTATTTTGTATGTTCGTATGACTTGTTGTTATGATTGTTGAATAATAGTTCAGAAGGGGGAATTACTAATGTGTGTCATTGCATGATTGTTTACAGTCAGATGTGGGGTTGTAATCATTGTTATGTTGTTGTTGTTTCATTTATTTGTATCGACATGTATCATGGTGCCCTGTCATTGAAAGAGGCATATATGCTAGTTCAGATGGGGGGACGAGTGGCTTGCCCCAAGCTCAAAAGGGGGGACTTGGAGATCAGAAGGGGGATTATTATTGGTACCACATGAATAGTGTCAAGTTGTTTAGTGAGTTGCATTGCATATATGTATATTGTGGCATGGGTGTAATATGGAGATGATGTATATTGTGTCTTAAATGTATGATATGTTATATGTTTATCTATCCTTCCATTCTTTACACCGTTTTATATCGAAGTTTATTTATCACCTACTTTGCTTAATGTTGTCTACCATGGATATCTTGCGGATAATTGGGAGTAAATTTGTAGTTGTATGTGGAAGGTAGCTTGTTGGAATCTATTCTTCATTTATTTACCGTTTATCACAATTTAGTGGATTTAGTGCTCTGATCTTGTAACATCGGAAACAGAGCATTTTGTTATGTTTTTGAGTTAATGATGAACTATGTGGTTCAAATCCAATTACTTTATTTGAGAAGTTAAATTTTGAAGACGTTGTTATGTTAATTTCGCTGCATGTTGTTAAATCTTTTTTGAAGATTGTTGATTGGTTGTCGAAGTGAGACCTTAAATTGTCGAGTAATTCTTTTCATATAAGTTTTGGGGTTAAGGTATTACATAGTAGTATTATAGAAAGTTGATCTTATCGCTGATTGTAAGAGTAGCTCACTGAATTGCTTCAACTGTGGGGAACCAGGTCAAATTAGTACTTATTGCTAGAAACCCAAGATGGTTTAGTCCGGAGGAAACATTTTTGCTTTGAATGGGTCAGAAACTACTAGCACAGACAGATTTATTCAAGGTACGTGTTATATTAATGGTATCCCGATGATTGCTATTATTAACACGGGTGAAACACACTCTTTTATTTCTCTTGAGTGTGTTAAGAGGTTGAACCTATAATTGTCTTCTATGGTAGGGAGTATGATCATAGATACTCCAGCTCTGGATCTGGTAACTACTTCGTGGGCGTGTTTGAATTGTCTACTGACTATCTATGGTAAGAATTTTGGGATGGATCTAGTCTGTCTACCATTGAATAAACTCGATGTTATCCTTGGAATGATCTGGTTGGAGTTCAACTATCTTCATACCAACTATTTCGACAGGTCAATTTCATTTCTAGAATTCAATGCAAGTGACAAGTTATTTGTGTTTGCTAAGCAAGTGGATGAATTCATAAATAATGATATTAAGGTGATTATGATATTAGCTTCTCTAAAGGCTGAAAGCAGAGCTGCAATTGATGAATTAACAGTGGTGTGTGATTTTCCATAATTGCTTCCATATGATATTAATGATTTTCTGTAGGTGTAGCGAGCGATTTTTGTCGGTGACGCGACCACCTTATCGCTGGAGTTTTCCTCACCGCAATGGTAGGAGGGGGTGCTACTTTCTGATTTCTTATTTATCCCATGAAGCTGGAAGGGAAAGGGAAGCTATTTAAAACTAACCTTGAACGCAAATGTTTAACTGAACAAACGCTTAAAGAGATTCGGGGAGTCCGGGGTAAGGTTATACAATGGGTAGCTGTCATTGCCCATCCTATATGTGGTTACCCACATGATATTAGCAAATAGGTTTCGCTTTGTAATTGATGGTGTTTATCTGTTAATGGGTTGGGAAAGTTTCTTGGGAAATATGAGAGAGTGAGTGAGTTTTTGTTGATGTTTTTGGTAAGGTATTGGACCTAGCATTTTTTATTAGTATGCTCGCTAAGATTTTGCAATCTTATGCCTACGTATTCCCGTTTAACGAAATAGGGAAATCAGAGCAATCGTAGTTCCTCCTATTCTAAGGGAGGAAAAGATATTTGGTGTCTTGTTCAAAGCCCAACACAGAGGCTAAAAGAAGTTTTTGTGTCTTGTTCAAAGCCTGAGATTGAAGCTAAAAGGGATTTGTATCTTGTTCAAAGCCCAAGATATGAAGCTAAAAGGTTTTGGCTGAGAGAGAATTTGTCATCTCTAAAGAGGAATTGTTGATTTTTGTGTACCCTGATCAAAGCACCAGTTTGATGCTAAAAGGTTAATTGACTCAGCTAGGGATGTTCTTATACAAAGCCCAAGAGGAGGCTGCATGAGACCGACTCAACAAGAGAGTGGATATATTGGTGTCTTGTACAAGGCCCAAAACGGAGGCTAAAAGAGATTGAATCTTTGGGGATATCATTATATGAAGCCTAAGAGGAGGCTAAGAGTTTGAGTTTTCAGGGGAAAATAGTTCTTTCCGTCTTGTACAAAGCCCAAGATTTAGGGCTGAAAGGGATTATTGACTCCGCCGGGGAGTTTTGTATATGTCTTGTACAAAGCCCAAGATAGAGGCTGAAAAAATTTGACTTTTCTTGGGAAATCATTCCTCAAAGCCTAAAAGAAGGCTGGGAGAAAGTGACCTTGCTGGGGAAGATATTTATCCCCAAGCTTAAGAGAAGGTTATGATGATTTATGTCTTGTACAAAGCCCAAGATTGAGGCTAAAAGGGTGGACTCAACTAGAGAGTGTTTTTATATGTCTTGTACAAAGCCCAAGACGGAGGCTAAAAGAATTGACTCAACAAGAGAGTCATTTATACTCAACAAGAGAGTGATTTTATACTCAATAAGAGAGTGCAACAAAGGTGATTTGACCCAACAAGAGAGTATTTTATACTAAAAAAGAGAGTGGTTTTATATGCCTAGTATGAAGCCCAAGACGGAGGCTAAAAAGGAGATTGACCCAACAAGAGAGTCTTAAAAGTGACCGACTCAACGATAGAGTTTAAAAGAATGATTGACTCAACAAGAAAGTCTGAAAAGGTGATTGACTCAACAAGAGAGTCTGAAAAGGTTAACTCCGCTGGGGAGAATCATTGTACAAAGCCCAAGAGGAGGCTGACTGAGTTGAGGAAATATCATTATACAAAGCCTAAGAGGAGGCTATCTTCTGCTGGGATTTGTTAAAATCCCGAGGCAGGCCTGTTAGTTCTGTATTTGTAAGGATTGGCAGAAATTTTGTAAAATAAATATAGCAACAATATAATAAAGAATTACGTTTACCTTTCGAAAGAATAATCAGAAAATAGCAGAAATCTTAGAGGAAGTTAGTGTAGTGAAGTGTTTCAACATCTGCTACAACATGTCGTATCAAGATGTCCCATGCAGGCTCATTCAACATCGCGCCAGAACTGAAGTGGTTTGTTAATTCTGTTAGGTTTTAACTGATGCAGAAGTTTCAGGAAATAATATGCAAATTCCAGGTGGTGCTGATTTACAGGTTTGAAGATTCAAGTCTGATTTGAGAAGAATATGGGAAAATATGCACTTTCTAAATATGGAGATATTTTAGGAAGTTAAAGATTGAAGCCCTATTATGTAGCAGAAGTCTCTGCTGATTTGTAGCAGCTCATTTGCTATGTTTTTGTAGGCCCAAACCCAGTTGGGATTAGGTTATATATATAGATGTTTTGTAACCTAGTTTTGTAACAAACCAAAGATGTAAAGTTCTATTATTAGGGTTTGTTCCTGTACCACTCGACCTGTGAGTTGGACAGTTTGTTAGTGTGATCCTCGAAACTGTTAAGTAAGAGGAGTATTGTTATTGGAGGAAGCTTTTAAGCAACTCTAAGTTGTGTCTTGGAAAAGTGTCGTTCTTGTTGAACTAGTGTATAGGGGAAGGGCTGTTGATGCAGTGGCGGATTGTCAACTGCTAGACATCATTGCGATGATTGGGAGTGAGAAGGGTTTCTCATATCTAGAGAGGATCTAGGTAGAAGGGTCATTGGGTAGTGATTAAGTGATAAGCTGTAAATGGGTAGTTTAGCTTTGAATTGATACTACTGATAGTGGACTTCATCCCTGGCTTGGTAGCCCCCAGAGTAGGTGTGTTCAACCAAACTGGGTTAACAATTCTGTGTGTCTTGCCCTTATCTTTTCAGTACCATGATTTGTGTAATATACCTTGCCCTTTGTGATCATGTCAGACCAGATGTCGAACAACATGTTTTAGGACATCTGAATTCTGCACATGTACCAGAATTTCAATTGGTATCAGAGCAGGTCATTTTGTTCTATATCTGGATGAGATCCAAGGGAAGATACTTTCTGGTTCATGGTCAAGGTAGAAGCTTTCTACTGAAAAGTTGTTTGAACTTGGAGTAGTTCATATAGGTGTGAAAATGGTCCCTAGAAGTGGAGGATGGACTATTCGTGACAGGCAGTGGCGTGTGCTGAGGGCTTGGAGGAGTGGTTGAAAAACTGCTGTGTAGTGGTTCCGTAGGTTTGATTTATTTTCAAACCTGTGGTATTGTGGTGTCACCTGAATTATGATGCTAGGGCTAATATGTGACACCTGAAGGCTTTGAGGAGTTGGTTTTTGATCCGCTGCGAATCTATCTGAAAACTCCCGAGGTTGTATCTGAGAAGGTTGCTCTTCTCTGAATGTATATCCTATGGTTATAGGATATATGCAAGAATGCTTCAACTTACTTTGTCAACGATACTTGAAGATTATTGTTCAAGTCCACTCATAAAGGCATTGATAAGTGAAGTTGTAAGGAAGAGATCTGAAGATATTGAGAAGTAATTTACTTTTGCTTCTATTCCTAAAAGGGCTAATCTCCAGTCCTTGATCTCTTGATGTGTTCCTTGGAATGATGTCCTATCTTGTGTTAGAACATCACGTAAGAATGGCATAGCAGATGCTCTGGGTGCTAAACTAATGTGGTTTGATCACATGAGTTTGGAACCTACTCCTGATCTGGAAGAGGAGGCATCTGGGTGGTATGTCTAAGAAGTTTATGGCCCTGGAATTTATCTTAGATGTGTGAGTTGGTCAAGGTGTGATCAACATGTTATTTACTCTTGAGGTCAGTTTATTTCTGGTCCTTGCTGCAGGAGTGGAGAACCTGAGATTCAAGAAGTATTATCTCTAGCAGACTTCTTGGATATGAAGGTCAAAGATCAAAAGGACATTTTTTTTGGGCATGTTCTGAATGATCTTGTGAAGCTAGATATGTATTAACTGTGTGTGCTTAGGATTGATATGATCTAATCAAGGTCTGTGCTGCTATTAAAGGGGAGAATGTATGATTCTCTGAAGTGCTCTTGGCAGATTCTGAGGGAGAATACCTGATGTAACGACCCAGTTTTCGTGTGCGTTTTATTTAATCGAGTCGTTTGATTATTTTATTATTATTTTATTTTATTTTTGACTTTTATCTGAAAATATGTTATTTTTCAATGTTGTGATATTTGATCGGGTTTTGGGATCGTTTGTGAGATATTTGAGTGTGTGGGTATTTTGGTCATTTTAGGATATTTTTGATTAAGTAAGAAAAATAGAAAATAGTAGAGAGAAAAAGAGAAAAAAAAGAAAAGGAAAAGAAAGAAAAAGGAGAGAAAAGAGAAGAAGAAGAGAAATAGTGGAAAACTTGGAAAAATCAAGAGAAATCAACTTCTAGTATCGATTTAATCGGGTAAGGGTGCGAAATTCAATTATTGTATACTTGTATATGATTATGTATGTATATCTGTGATGTTTGTTGGATTGAAATGGAAATATTTAGTAAACCCATTTTTGGTAAAATTGAGTAGAAATTGATTAAATGTGTAGAAATTTATGTGTTAAGTGTTCATTCTTGTTGGTATGTGATAGATCCTTGTTGCAATGCATTGTATTGGCAATTTTCTGTGTGTAGGTGAGATTTGGAGGGTTTTGGATTGGAACCCGTATGAACAATTATACAGAAGAATTTTTCTGAGATTTCCAGGTCATGCGCGTATGGGGCATGTTCATACTCGTATGAACCTTGGCAATATGCGTATGGTGGGCGAGCCATGGGCTCAATTCGCGTATGGGTTGCTTGTTTTCTCGGCCATTTGCCTATTTGCGTATGATACGCGTAGCTTTTTAGGTCATTACGCGTACGGGCTTGGGCATTACGCGTACGGTCATTTACACGTGAACTTTGGGGAAAATGAGATCTCTGCTCATACGCGTATGGCTCATGGTGGTACGCGTATGGACAGGACTTTTGCAAAATGTGACTTTTCAAAATATCGTTTTTCGTTTTCGTTCGTAACTTTTGATCCGTTTGTCCGATTTTTACATTCTTGGTATCGTTGCGTAGCTATTGAGCTGTACTTTCTTATTATGATGATTTCGAAATTGTTAGCCGATTAAATTATGTCGGAAAGTCGGGAATAGTGTCAGTTGTCGACTTTTGTCGTTATAATTGTGAGTAATTGACGTGTATTATGCATAGTGCTATTGTTTATGCAAATGTATGTGTTTAGATGATGTTGTGACGATTTGTGGTCGTATGGGAATCAAATGCATTGTTTTGGGCATAAGTGCAAAGTGTGATTTTAGTCGTTGTAAATGAATGTGTTTATGTGTGCATATTAAATGTTGTGGGTCATTGTATGCCAAACATCATGATATGCATTGTTGAACGTCCTGAGTGACAGTTTGGATTCCAGAGGGAATTTGCTATAACTTCGTGTACCCATGTGGGGTGTGAGCGATGATTATAGACGATCGTGTACCCATGTAGGGTGTGAGCGATCGGGTCGTGTGCCCGTGTGGGGTGTGAGCGATCCATAAACACCGTGTGCCCGTGTGGGGTGTGAGCGGTGGGGAACATCGTAGGCCCGACGGGGAGTTACAGTGATGTAACGAGCGATGGTTCCAGCAGAGTTCCTGAGTGAATTAGTGATGAGAAACAATGGAAGTCGGTACCGCATGTGCATATGCATAGAGTCGTGCGTCGGTCTCTTGCATTTGCATAAATCATTTATGGTTGATTGTGTGTGGATTTATGGATAATTTGATATATGGATATGTGTTGGTGATGGAGATATGTATTGTGTCCTGTAATGTCTTGTGTTTGAATTATGACGTGAGTTGTGGTGAGAATCGTATAATTGTGTATTTTCGTGTTATTTATATAATTGTATGCAATTATATTATGGTTGTTTTTCTCACCCTTCTGCTGTTTTATAATGCTCTATGAGGCATTGCAGATTAGAGTTGCTAGTGGTATTTTTGTGAAGCTTTGCGTCTTCATACTTTTGTCGGTCGGCTCTGATATGTGACACCGGGTAGTTAGGGAGGCCGTTTGTGATAATTGTATATTATGTATATGTATATCTTTTGGCTGGTGCATGTATAACTTGATGTATGACCTACTTTTCATGATATATATATATGTATGTTATTCAGTTTTAGATTTTCCGCTTTTATTCTAAAATTCTGAAATGTGGGTGTAAGGAACTAAGTTCCTCTGTTGATTGCTACCCCACTGTTGCATATCTTTATGAGCAGGTGTTGTATGTATTGTTTTCTTTTGATGTGACCCTCCCGGTCTATGCCATGATAATTTAGATATACTCTGACGAAATTTCGAATTTTCTTTTACTGCTTTTTATTAATTGGGGGGCTTAGATTGGGGGTGTTACATTAAGTGGTATCAGAGCCAGTTTGTGTCAGTCTGTGTCAGTTGTGTCAGTCCTTGTTGGTCGTTGTGGTTGGTTGAGCTGTTTGTTTAACCATAGTTTCTGTTATTGGAAATGAACAGAATATGGCTGGTAGGAATGATGCTGCTTTGGCCACGGCTATGCAAGCTATGGCTCGTGCTGTGCAGGGTGCACCTAATGCTGCGGGTAATGATGAGTTCAGGAAGAACAAACCGCCTGTCTTCAAAGGAAGATATGATCCGGATGGTGCAAAGATTTGGCTGAAAGAGATCGAAAGGATTTTTCGAGTGATGGATTGTGATGAAGATCAGAAGGTGAGACTGGGTACTCACATGTTATTGGAAGAAGCTGATGATTGGTGGGTTAGTACTCGACGTGTGTTGGAAGCTGCAGAAGAAGAAGAAATTACTTGGGAAGTTTTTAGCCGGGAGTTCTTGAGGAGGTATTTTCCTGAAGATGTGAGAGGGAAGAAGGAAATTGAGTTCTTGGAGCTAAAGCAAGGTAATATGTCTGTAGTTGATTATACTGCTAAGTTTGTGGAACTTGTGCAGTTTTATCCTCATTATGCTGAAGCTACTGCTGAATTCTCTAAGTGTGTGAAGTTTGAGAATGGCTTGCGTCCTGAGATAAAGCAGGCGATTGGATATCAGAGGATTCGGAGGTTTTCTGACTTGGTGGATTGTTGTAGGATTTATGAGGAGGACAGTAAGGCTCGTTCTACTCATTACAAGAGTGTGAGCGAGAGGAAAGGGAAACAACAGTTCCGTGGTGGTCCGTATGTGACACCAGCTAATAAAGGTAAATAGAGAGGGAATTTTGAGAAAAGGTCAGGTGGAGGAGGAATGTCTGGTCCTATGAGGTGTTATAAATGTGGTGAGTTGGGGCATCGTCAGTTTGAGTGCAGGAAAGATTTGAGGAAGTGTACTAATTGTGGAGGTGTAGGACATGTTGCAGTGGATTGTGCCAGGAAGAATGTGGTGAAATGTTACAACTGTGGTGAACCTGGGCATATTAGTACCAAGTGTCCGAAACCGAAGCAAGCTCCAGCTGGTGGAAAAGTGTTTGCATTATCGGGGACTCAGACTTCGAGTGCAGATTGTCTAATTCGAGGTACTTGTTTTATTAATAGTACTCCTTTGATTGCTATTATTGATACTGGAGCGACTCATTCGTTTATTTCGTCTGAGTGCGCGAAGCGTTTGAATCTTGTGTTGTCTATGATGGGTGGTGGAATGGTTATTGATACTCCAACAATGGGGTCAGTAACTACGTCTTTGGTTTGTCTAAGATGTCCTTTGACCATTTATGGTAAAGACTTTGAGATGGATTTAGTGTGTTTGCCGTTGGAGGGTTTAGATGTGGTTTTGGGTATGAATTGGTTGCAGTTCAATCGAGTTCATATTGATTGTTATCATAAGCTGGTAAGGTTTCCTTCTCTTGAGGAAGACGAAGACTCGAGTTTCTTATCTACCAAAGAGTTGAAGAAACTTTTGGCGGAGGAAGCTCAGTTGTTTGGATTGTTTGCATCTTTAACTGTGGATAGTCAAGTTTCACTTGAGGTGTTTCCTGTTGTGAGTGAATTTCTGGAAGTGTTTCCTGAGGATATTTCAGACTTGCCGCCGGAGAGAGAAGTGGAGTTTTCTATAGATCTAGTTCCTGGTACTAGACCTGTTTCTATGGCACCTTATCATATGTCGGCATCGGAGTTGGTTGAGTTAAAGAAACAGTTGAATGAGTTGTTGGAAAAGAGGTTCGTGAGACCAAGTGTTTCTCCTTGGGGTGCTCCAGTTTTGTTGGTGAAAAAGAAGGATGGAAGTATGAGGTTATGTATTGATTATCGCCAGTTGAATAAGGTGACGATCAAGAATAAGTATCCTCTTCCAAGGATTGACGATCTGATGGATCAGTTGGTTGGTGCGTGTGTGTTCAGTAAGATTGACTTGAGGTCAGGGTATCATCAGATAAGAGTGAAGGAGGAAGACATTCAGAAAACGGCTTTTAGGACACGATACGGTCATTATGAATATTCTGTGATGCCGTTCGGGGTTTCTAATGCGCCAGGTGTGTTTATGGAATACATGAATCGTATTTTTCACGAGCATCTGGATCGTTTTGTCGTGGTGTTTATTGATGATATCTTGATTTATTCTAAGTCTCGGGAGGAACATGCAGAACATTTGCGTATTGTTTTGCAGGTTTTGAAGGAGAGGAAGCTTTTTGCTAAACTATCCAAGTGTGAATTCTGGTTATCGGAAGTAAGTTTTCTTGGACACGTAATTTCAGGTAATGGTATTGCTGTGGATCCATCTAAAGTAGAAGCAGTTCTACAATGGGAGGCTTCGAGATCCGTTACTGAAATTTGAAGCTTTTTGGGTTTGGCCGGTTATTATCGCAGGTTCATTGAAGGTTTTTCGAAGCTAGCACTTCCCTTGACCCAGTTAACTTGTAAAGGGCAAGCATTCATTTGGGATATTCGGTGTGAAGAGAGTTTTAATGAGCTGAAGAGAAGATTGACGACAGCTCCGATTTTGATTTTACCGAATCCTAATGAACCATTTGTGGTTTATTGTGATGCTTCTTTGATTGGTCTAGGTGGTGTTCTAATGCAGGAAGGTAAGGTGGTGGCTTATGCTTCAAGGCAGTTAAGAGTTCATGAGAAGAATTATCCTACTCATGATCTTGAGTTAGCGGCTGTGGTTTTCGTGTTGAAGATTTGGAGGCATTACCTCTACGGTGCAAGGTTTGAGGTCTTTAGTGATCATAAAAGTTTGAAATATTTGTTTGATCAGAAAGAGCTAAATATGAGGCAACGTAGATGGTTAGAATTCTTGAAGGACTACGACTTTGGCTTGAATTACCATCCTGGTAAAGCTAACGTAGTAGCCGATGCATTGAGCCGGAAATCGTTACATATGTCCGCTTTAATGGTTAAGGAGTGGGAACTTTTGGAGTCGTTTAGAGATTTGAGTTTGGTTTGTGAAGTGACGTCGGATAGCGTTAGGTTTGGTATGCTAACGATTACTAATGATTTTCTGATGACGCTAAGTGAGAAGCAAAAGCTGGATGTGAAATTTGTGGATTTGATGTTGGTTGGAGGAAAAGATGCGAATAGTGATTTTCAAGTGGATATTAATGGTGTTTTGAGATTCCGAGGTAGGATTTGTATTCCAGATGATGCGGAGTTGAAAAGGATGATTTTGGAGGAAGGACACCGGAGTAATTTAAGTATACATCCAGGAGCGAATAAGATGTACCAAGATTTGAAGAAGATTTTCTGGTGGTCTGGATTGAAAAGAGATGTGGCTCAGTTTGTTTATGCATGTTTGACTTGTCAGAAATCGAAGGTGGAACATTTGAGGCCTAGTGGTTTGTTGCAAGCGTTGGATATTCCTGAATGGAAGTGGGATAGTATTTCCATGGATTTTGTGATAGGGTTACCGAATACTCAACGAGGGCATAATGCTATTTGGGTGATTGTTGATAGACTGACTAAATCGGCTCATTTTATCCCGATTGACATCAGTTTCTCTTTGGAGCGGTTAGCGGAGATTTATATCAGTGTGATTGTGAAGTTGCATGGAGTTCCATTGAGTATTGTTTCTGATCGAGATCCTAGATTTACGTCGAGATTTTGGGAAAGTTTACAGAAGGCTTTGGGTTCTAAATTGAGATTGAGTTCGGCTTATCATCCGCAGACGGATGGTCAGACGGAGAGGACGATTCAGTCTTTGGAGGATTTGTTGAGAGCGTGTGTTTTGGAACAAAGTGATGCGTGGGATAGTTATCTTGCATTGATTGAGTTTACGTATAATAATAGTTTCCATTCTAGTATTGGAATGGCACCGTTTGAAGCATTGTATGGACGAAGGTGTCGAACACCTTTATGTTGGCACGAATCTGGTGAGCGGACGGTGGTTGGACCATAGTTGGTGCGACAGACGACGGAGAAAGTGAAGTTTATTCGTGAGAAGATGAAAGCTTCTCAGAGTAGACAAAAGAGTTATCATGATCGAAGACGGAAGGATCTTGAGTTCCAAGAGGGTGATCATGTATTTCTGAGGGTTACGCCGGTAACAGGTGTGGGTCGTGCATTGAAATCGAAGAAACTTACTTCTCGTTTATTGGTCCTTACCAGATATCCGCGAGAGTGGGTGCTGTGGCTTATAGGGTGGCGTTGCCGCCGAATCTGTCGAATTTGCACGATGTGTTTCATGTTTCACAGCTTCGGAAGTATGTTCCGGATCCATCGCATGTGATTCCGATGGATGAGGTTAAAGTAAGGGAGAACCTTACAGTTGAGGCATTACCAGTTAGGGTTTTGGATCGCGAGGTGAAGAAGTTGAGAGGCAAGGATATTGCACTTGTGAAAGTGGCGTGGGGCGGCGCTGCTGAGGGCAATTTGACTTGGGAGTTGGAGAGTCGGATGCGGGAGTCGTATCCAGATTTGTTCGTCTCAGGTATATTTTCGAGGACGAAAATTTCTAAGTGGGGGAGAGTTGTAACGACCCAGTTTTCGTGTGCGTTTTATTTAATCGAGTCGTTTGATTATTTTATTATTATTTTATTTTATTTTCGACTTTTATCTGAAAATATGTTATTTTTCAATGTTGTGATATTTTATCGGGTTTTGGGATCGTTTGTGAGATATTTGAGTGTGTGGGTATTTTGGTCAATTTAGGATATTTTTGATTAAGTAAGAAAAATAGAAAATAGTAGAGAGAAAAAGAGAAAAAAAAAGAAAAGGAAAAGAAAGAAAAAGGAGAGAAAAGAGAAGAAGAAGAGAAATAGTGGAAAACTTGGAAAAATCAAGAGAAATCAACTTCTAGTATCGATTTAATCGGGTAAGGGTGCGAAATTCAATTATTGTATACTTGTATATGATTATGTATGTATATTTGTGATGTTTGTTGGATTGAAATGGAAATATTTAGTAAACCCATTTTTGGTAAAATTGAGTAGAAATTGATTAAATGTGTAGAAATTTATGTGTTAAGTGTTCATTCTTGTTGGTATGTGATAGATCCTTGTTGCAATGCATTGTATTGGCAATTTTCTGTGTGTAGGTGAGATTTGGAGGGTTTTGGATTGGAACCCGTATGAACAATTATACAGAAGAATTTTTCTGAGATTTCCAGGTCATGCGCGTATGGGGCATGTTCATACTCTTATGAACCTTGGCAATATGCGTATGGTGGGCGAGCCATGGGCTCAATTCGCGTATGGGTTGCTTGTTTTCTCGGCCATCTGCCTATTTGCGTATGATACGCGTAGCTTTTTAGGTCATTACGCGTACGGGCTTGGGCATTACGCGTACGGTCATTTACACGTGAACTTTGGGGAAAATGAGATCTCTGCTCATACGCGTATGGCTCATGGTGGTACGCGTATGGACAGGACTTTTGCAAAATGTGACTTTTCAAAATATTGTTTTTCGTTTTCGTTCGTAACTTTTGATCCGTTTGTCCGATTTTTACATTCTTGGTATCGTTGCGTAGCTATTGAGCTGTACTTTCTTATTATGATGATTTCGAAATTGTTAGCCGATTAAATTATGTCGGAAAGTCGGGAATAGTGTCAGTTGTCGACTTTTGTCGTTATAATTGTGAGTAATTGACGTGTATTATGCATAGTGCTATTGTTTATGCAAATGTACGTGTTTAGATGATGTTGTGACGATTTGTGGCCATATGGGAATCAAATGCATTGTTTTGGGCATAAGTGCAAAGTGTGATTTTAGTCGTTGTAAATGAATGTGTTTATGTGTGCATATTAAATGTTGTGGGTCATTATATGCCAAACATCATGATATGCATTGTTGAACGTCCTGAGTGACGGTTTGGATTCCAGAGGGAATTCGCTATAACTTCGTGTGCCCATGTGGGGTGTGAGCGATGATCATAGACGATCGTGTACCCATGTGGGGTGTGAGCGATCGGGTCGTGTGCCCGTGTGGGGTGTGAGCGATCCATAAACACCGTGTGCCCGTGTGGGGTGTGAGCGGTGGGGAACATCGTAGGCCCGACGGGGAGTTACAGTGATGTAACGAGCGATGGTTCTAGCAGAGTTCCTGAGTGAACTAGTGATGAGAAACAATGGAAGTCGGTACCGCATGTGCATATGCATAGAGTCGTGCGTCGGTCTCTTGCATTTGCATAAATCATTTATGGTTGATTGTGTGTGGATTTATGGATAATTTGATATATGGATATGTGTTGGTGATGGAGATATGTATTGTGTCCTGTAATGTCTTGTGTTTGAATTATGGCGTGAGTTGTGGTGAGAATCGTATAATTGTGTATTTTCGTGTTATATATATAATTGTATGCAATTATATTATGGTTGTTTTTCTCACCCTTCTGCTGTTTTATAATGCTCTATGAGGCATTGCAGATTAGAGTTGCTGGAGGTATTTTTGTGAAGCTTTGCGTCTTCATACTTTTGTCGGTCGGCTCTGATATGTGACACCGGGTAGTTAGGGAGGCCGTTTGTGATAATTGTATATTATGTATATGTATATCTTTTGGCTGGTGCATGTATAACTTGATGTATGACCTACTTTTCATGATATATATATATATATATATATATATATATATATATATGTTATTCAGTTTTAGATTTTCCGCTTTTATTCTAAAATTCTGAAATGTGGGTGTAAGGAACTAAGTTCCTCTGTTGATTGCTACCCCACTGTTGCATATCTTTATGAGCAGGTGTTGTATGTATTGTTTTCTTTTGATGTGACCCTCCCGGTCTATGCCATGATAATTTAGATATACTCTGACGAAATTTCGAATTTTCTTTTACTGCTTTTTATTAATTGGGGGGGCTTAGATTGGGGGTGTTACACCTGATGTTTTAGAAGACCTTGAAGACATCATTTTCTCAAGCTGTCTGGATGATGTTTCTCTAATTCAGGATGGAGGTTGTTTACTCAAACTTGATGACATTTATCAAGTCTATGAGAGCATGGAACTCTTGTTCTGGTGTAGTGGAGAACTTTCAAGGGCTAAGCACTGTGGAGTTGAATCAACCGGTGGGGTTGATTGGTGACCATGTGCATGGAGTATCATCCAAACTGTCTGGGATGAGTTTGGCTGAAGGATTAGAGGAGGCAGAGTCAGACAAGATGCTGTGATTTAAGGAGAAGACTCTTGAGATATTCTTGTTGCTGAATGTGGTAGTATGACCTAGAAGCTTGATCAGCTACTGATGGTTGATCCTCGTGTGTTCCCCTGCTAGAGCTTTACTATAGATGATATCTTCAGAAAAACTATGTGAAGATGTGTGACTGAGATTGATGTTGGAACATCAATTCAGGTGGTTGTTGCTTGTTCAGCCAAGATTGTTTTGCGCAGAAAGAAGTCCAGATCAAGCCACTGATCCAAGTTAAAGTAACTTGTGAATAAATGTCATGACAATTTGTCATAAAGAAGAATCAGAAGTTGTCAGACGTGTGCAGAAGAAGAAGCCAAACAAATTGTAATACCTTGTGTGAGAAGGTAATCTTTTTCTGACTAATAGTAGATACTTTGACGGGAGACTTAGTATTTGTCTATTATGCATAAGGGTAAATACTTGGACGGGAGACAAAGTATTTGTCTAGAGAATTATGCAAGTCTGCAGTCTGGATATTATGGTTCAGGAATTTATTCCTTCTGAGTGTTTGTGGTTGATGACAACCTGAGGTAGCCTTATCAGCTGACTGCATCAAAAATGTGTATGATGGTAAAGACCTTGTTGGGAGCTTGGTAGTTATCTGATGTGTGGCTGTAATTCAGATTTTTGAATTATGTGAGAGTTTATTTCTCTCTGTTGTGATCAGGTGGCTGTGATTACCTGAATAAAATGCAGAAGGTGTGATCTTTTGTCTAATGCTAATGTCCTACATAATGTTACAACATCATTGTTTGGTGTGTATCCTGGATGAAGGTCTGGGACTGTGCTTATGAAGTTGGAAGAGGCAGCATTATAGTCAGAAGTGGCAGTTCTAACATAATGTGGATTAGAATGGGCAGATTCTGATCTTGATGTTAAGTAGTTTGTTATGGCAATACATGACTACTTTCATGATGAAGACTTCATTAGGTGCTTGTGAATGTAAGGACAGAAGGGTGTTGTCAGTGGTGTGATCTGATCAGAATGACTGAAGATAAGGAGGTTTCTTCTAATACAAGTAAAAGGTGGTGGCAGTCCTTATCTTGTGTTGCAAGTAATCTAAAGACATTTGTTATGGAATATGTGAGAAATTCCAAATCAAGTGAGTTTTTATTTTGGACTTGGCATAAACATGGTGAGAGTATGCTCAACAAATACAAGAAGTGGCAGTTCTTAATGTTGAGAATGTGGCAATATCTTTGTACTATCATCTGGTGCCAAGTGTTCATCTTCATAAGGAGCTTTGGTTGTTCATGTCAGGGGGAGTTAAAGCTGTTGTCTATGGTCTGTTACTGCAAGGGTGCATATTTCTTGTAGCATGTGGGCTGGTTGAGTCTGTGCAGTGTGATGTCAAACTTCATGATGGGTCAGATCATAACTGTGTAGGAGAGATCTGAAAAGCAGACATTGTCTGATAAGATGTCAGAACATGGCACAGGACATGTTTTTCTTGGGCCAAACAAGGAATTACTCTGGACGGTGGTATAAGGATAAGGCAAAACACGTGTCCCTGCCTATGCATGGAACGTTATTGGTTTAATTTATGGTCAGATTCAGTTGAGAAACATTTAAGGCAGTCAAGGCAGTTTTTGGAAGGTAGGCATTGAATGTTGAATGGAGTTTTGATACCTAAAATAGAGTTTCTTTGACCAAGAACCTGGACATATTCAAGGCTCGTTAATTCCTAAGTTACTGGCCAGCTATTTGTAGGGGGCAGTCGTTTCTCCTCTTCAGAACTGTGAGTGTTTTCCTTTCCTATCTATAATGGCTTTTGTAGGTATGTGGGTGAGCATTTCCTGGATTTGGTTTTGGGTTGGCGTTATTTGCCAAATTTTGGCTAAAAAGGGGGAGATAAAAAGGGTGTTATTTGCGCAGATGCTGAGAAATAGTGTATGGGGTCTGCAGTACAGGTGCATCAAAAATGACAAGAAGGAAGTCATAACCATCTTAATGGTTGGAGTGTTTTTGTGACTTGTGTCCTGAGTTATGAACAGAGTTGTGACTTATGTTCTGAGTTACCCAGGTTGGCAAATTGGCGCTTCTGTCGACTAGGGGTGACTAATCAATCAAGGTGGGTAGATCTCTTATGCCACCATTGGTCCTTCTATGTAGCTGGATCCTTCTTGAAAGGAAAAAGAAATGTGTAGAAGGAAGTTCCTTAGATTCCTGATTTGAGGGGGAGTATTGGATATCTTCTTTCTCATGTACACCAAGTGAGGTTTGGAAGGTATCAATCAAGACCTGCTGCAAAAGGAATGGTCAGAAAGCTGATGTCAAGCAAGATGTTATGACAACTTGAGATCCTTTCCTTGTTGCTGTACTGATGGGTTCTGTTTAAGTTCAGCAGTTACTATTGACCACTGGTTATTGGGTATTGCTGCAAACTGCGATGTGTTTTTTGTTTTAGTCAAAATATGCCAAAGGGGGATATTGTTAGTTCTGTATTTGTAAGGATTGGGAGAAATTTTGTAAAACAAATATAGCAGCAATATAATAAAGAGTTACGTTTACCTTCCGAAAGAATAATCAGAAAATAGCAGAAATCTTAGAGGAAGTTAGTGTAGTGAAGTGTTTCAACATCTGCTACAACATGTCGTATCAAGATGTCCCATGCAGGTTCATTCGACATCGCGCCAGAACTAAAGTGGTTTGTTAATTTTGTTAGGTTTTAACTGATGCAGAAGTTTCAGGAAATAATATGCAAATTCCAGGTGGCGCTGATTTACAGGTTTGAAGATTCAAGTCTGATTTAAGAAGAATATGGGAAAATATGCACTTTCTAAATATGGAGATATTTTAGGAAGTTAAAGATTGAAGCCCTATTATGTAGCAGAAGTCTCTGCTGATTTGTAGCAGCTCATTTGCTATGTTTTTGTAGGCTCAAACCCAGTTGGGATTAGGTTATATATATAGATGTTTTGTAACCTAGTTTTGTAACAAACCAAAGATGTAAAGTTCTATTATTAGGGTTTGTTCCTGTACCACTCGACCTGTGAGTTGGACAGTTTGTTAGTGTGATCCTTGAAACTGTTAAGTAAGAGGAGTATTGTTCTTGGAGGAAGCTTTTAAGCAACTCTAAGTTGTGTCTTGGAAAAGTGTCGTTCTTGTTGAACTAGTGTATAGGTGAAGGGCTATTGATGTAGTGGCGAATTGTCAACTGCTAGATATTATTGCGATGATTGGGAGTGAGAAAGGTTTCTCATATCTAGAGAGGATCTAGGTAGAAGGGTCATTGGGTAGTGATTAAGTGATAAGCTGTAAACGAGTAGTTTAGATTTGAATTGATACTACTGATAGTGGACTTCATCCCTGGCTTGGTAGCCCCCAGAGTAGGTGTGTTCAACCAAACTGGGTTAACAATTCTGTGTGTCTTGCCCTTATCTTTTCAGTACCATGATTTGTGTAATATACCTTGCCCTTTGTGATCATGTTAGACCAGATGTCGAACAACATGTTCTAGGACATCTGAATTCTGCACATGTACCAGAATTTCAAGGTCCAATTGGGGAATCAACTCTTGCAGGGGAATACAGAAGAGTTGATAAATCAGATACCTTGAGGTTCTGATTTGAGATAGTGTTATTCTGATGATAAACTGACCCTGGATGGGGGATTTTAGGAGAGAGACTGGGTTTTAGAACCCACAAGTTTTAATTCTTGCTGGAGATTAATCTAGAATCTGGGGTTTCTTCATAGGTTTGTAGGGTACTAAAGAATGTCTTTGAGACTCAAGGAGATTTAGATTGTCCAAATCTATTAGTGTGGTCGATCTTTGTACAATGCCCAAGAGGAGGCCGACTCGTTTAAGGGATGAGTATCAACCCTAAAATTGGTCAGAGGGCTTTTGTGACTCTTTTTAGAAGGACAACTCTAGCAAAGGATGACTAAGTTCTGTCCTATACCTTTAAGAGGTCGTGAGGGTCCTTGTATTAAGCCCAAGAAAAGGCATGAGAACTTTTAAGAAGTCGACGGGTCCTTGTACAAAGCCCAAGAGGAGGCGGGGATGCTTTTAGGAAGCCCGTGGGTCCCCAAACCAAGAGAAGTTCAAGAAATGCAATTCACTGAGAAGAGATCATTCCAGGAAAGTTCGAGTATTTGGAAGAAACTCAAGAGATGCTATTCATGAAGAATAGATCAACTCTGGGGAGTAGAATTTCTTTGACAATTTCTAGGGGTGACAGTCTGAGAAAAGGTTCACCGAGAATACTGCCTTTCTCTTTGTTCCATATTGATTAACCCCAAGAGAAGGGAAGATTGTATCTGGAAATCCTATGGGGATCTAGTTTTGTTTGTATTTAAAGAGAGACCAACAGGGCTTTACCTAGTTCTAGACGTAGTTGCCAGGGAAAACTCTAAATAACTATACTAGTATATATACAATTGATATATGACGAGTATTTAAAGGAGTATGAAAGAAGACTAACCATGCGCAGCTTCCCACAATACATTTATGTATTTGACATGTATTTAAAAGATTGAAAGAAGACTAACCATGCGCTGCTTCCCATAATACAATTATGTATATTAAGGCATATAAAAGAAAGCGGATAAACACTTACCCGTTGTAGAGCTTCCATGTTGTTTTGTTAGTTGTTCAACAAAGAAATTAAAGAAAGTTTTGATAGCAACTATACATTTGGATTCAAAATCAAAGGATAGAGTATTTTGAACAGAGATCGGGGCTTACATCTCAGGGAGAGGCCCAAATTTTAACAGTGATGGCACTGGTGTTTGTATTGGGACTTATACAACGATCAAGGCCCAAAAAGTTTTGGTCAAAAGGGGATTAGGTCTTACACTCTATTAGAGGCCCAAAGAGTTTAAAAATGAATAAATATGGGTCTTATAGCTCAAGGAGAAGCCCAATTATTTTTAAAAAGGCGACGATATCGCCAAACATTTGAAAATATACAGAGGGACTTATACAATGAGTGAGGCCCAAAAAGGTAATATTTTACAAAGGGGTTGGGTCTTACACTTTATTAGAGGCCCAAAGAGTTTTTGTACAAGTGATGGGGCTTACAACTCGAGGACCGACCCAAGTGATTTTAAACTAGTGATTACGCTGAGAATTTTGAAAACATAGTGGGTCTTATACAATATCTGAGGCCCAAAAATTATTTATGTACAACATGGGTTGGGTCTTACACTCTACTAGAG
Source organism: Lathyrus tuberosus (assembly GCA_022829125.1). Lineage (NCBI taxonomy): Eukaryota > Viridiplantae > Streptophyta > Magnoliopsida > Fabales > Fabaceae > Lathyrus > Lathyrus tuberosus. Next base: position 11,985,276 of record JALAZF010000030.1, on the reverse strand, counting down.
GCCCAAAAAAGTTTGAAAAAGATTTGTTTAGGGTGATTAAGATCAAAACCCTAAATTAATTTCAAAATGTATAAAAATTTGATTAAAATGATCAAAATTATCAAACATGTGTGAAAAACAAGTTGTGATCTTGGATCAATGTCTCAAAAACCATGTCTTTATCCACAAAATGATTAAAATCAATTAAGTTTAGAAAATCAAGGAGGAAAAAAATATTTTAAATGTAAAAAAAACAAATAAAAATTAATTCTTTTGCAAAAATATCAAATATATGAAATAAATAATATTTTTGGGAAATTTTGGTAAAATAAAATATTTTAACATTTTTGTGAATTATTAAAAAAAGAATCAACTCAAAATCATTAAAATTCAAAGAGAAATTAATTTTTGAATCAATTAAATAAAATCACAAAATTCATATATTTGAATTTATGAAAAAGGCGCCAAGAACATGGGCCAAGAACACGCGCGAAGGGAGTTTTGCTCAGATTTGCATTTTCTGTCCAATCTCACTGAATACTTAATGAAATTATGCAATCCACATATCAATCTACTCGTTTTCACCTCACGATCATGTCTATGGTCTTTAATTTCATTTATTTTAAGCAAGGAATAAGAAATCAAGACAAAACCTCAAGAACCCTAGATTCTGCATGAAGGCTGGGAATTTCGATACACGATTCATACAAAGCAAGTAATTGAGGGGAAACATTCTATGCACGATTATGAACATTTGGCAAAAGTATTGTGCGAGGAAATACGTATAGATTAAGAGATGACCAAGTTTAGGCTTACTTGAAGGTCGTGGCAGCAAGAGCAATTTGATTTTTGAGTTGGAGGTGTTACAGATGAGTTGTAATGACTTAAACAACTTCCCTACACCATATGGAATGTGTTTGAATGCTTGGAGTGATTTGAAATGGACTGGAACAGATTATGGCACCTCAGCTACAACTTGGTTAAAAACTTGAGCAATTGGCTGGTGATTTTGTGAAATTGGTGTTCCAGATGTTGTTGAAGTGTTTGGATTACTTCTATATGATGTTTATGAGGTGTGTGTGTGATTGGTTTGGTTGGAATTGCTCTCAAACTCAAAACCCGATAGTGACTTGCTTTAGAAGGAAAATTTGAAAGTGAGAAGGTGATTTTGAGGAAAGCATAAGTTGTAGTGCTTTAGTGTACTTAAACTGAGCACAAATGAGCTCTATTTATAGTAGAGCAAGTTTGTTTTTCAAGCAATAGTGAATGGTGGCTGCAGCAGGTTGTTGGCCAATTGGATCACTTTGGAATCTCAAGTCTCCTCTAGCCATTGACTAGAGGTTAGAGCACATGCCTATGGTTATTTGATTCAAAGCTTATCCTTGACTCATTCAGTTGGAAATGTCTCAGTTCATGCCACCTTGGGGCATCCATCGAATGCTCCAAAACAAAATTAGAGTCTTGAAGCATCTTTAGCTTTTAGGGTTTGGCATGCTACTTTGGGAATCTTGGACTTGGGAGGCTGATGAATCAGTTCTTGTCCCTTGGTTTTTCCCCCATGAGGTGTGCAGATGGATAAGCATGCTTGAAATTGCACAATTTGGGTAATTTTAGCACTAATGCACAAATCTGCCTTACCAAGACAGTTTGCAGCAAGGCATGTTGCAACTGTCATAACTCTTAGCTCAGATGGAATTTGATGAAGTTCTTGGTCATTTTGGAAAGCTCTCATATGATACAACATATGTGTGATCATAGTTTGTCTTGACACTTTTTGGATCCAATTGAAAAATGACCCTACATTTTGAAAAAAGTGAAACAGATTCTGACTTAGTGAAAATTTCACTAAGTGTTGGAAAAAGTGGCATTTTCATGTTTTTGTCATTTTGGTTACTCCATAACTTAAAATCCATGAGGAATTGGAATGAGGTGTAGTTGACACTTTTAAATTATGCCATGAGCGCTACAAATCCATCTTAGGATCATTCAAGATGGTTGCTTGGATCTCAAGTTATGATCCTTGGAAGTTGGTACCCTAGCCACTTTGTTCCATAACTTAGAAAAATTCTAAGTTTTTATGGTTACCCCTTTTACAAGTTATCCCACTTTCTTTGGTTTTTCTTGATGAATGATGATTCCAATCATACATTAACATCATTTTAGGGTTAAGGAACCATAATTGTGAAAAATCTCAAAAAGTCTAACTTTGACTTTTGTGCACAGTTGACTTTTTTATCAAATGAATTCAAAACTGTGCGATCCTCTATGAAATCAAGTCCTTGACTTAAATCAAACTTGATGGATATGTTCCATAGGTGTTATAGGGTGTATTGAAGCATGTCCAAGATTTGGGAGCATGTCTTGGTCAAAAGTCAAAGGTACAGTTGACTTTTTCCTCAAAACCCTAATTGTAGTCCAGATGAAATTGAAACTTGTAGATCAAGCTTCTTGGATCAATAAATTATTGCAAATGGATCAATGTGGTGTATTAGAGACCCTGAAATTATGTCTTGAGGTCTTGGCCCCTGTTTTGTCCCAAAAGTCAACTTAGGGGTGAATTCGGTTAAGAAACCCTAATTCCCGATTTTTGATAAATGCATCCCCTGAGGCTAAATTGACTTGATGATTGGGTCCATGAAGTCCCATGGAGTATCTTAAGTTGTGTTTTGAAGAATTGGCTTATGCCTAGAGGGAAATTCCCATCTGGAGGCCTTGGTCTACCAAAACCCTAATTTGGTGACACTAGCGATCTTGAGGCTTAATCCACCTGGAATGTTGCAACCTTGTGCTTGATTCCTGATGTGGGAGTCCTCTTGATCCTTTATAGGTGTTGGAGAGTTTACACAAGTTGAAGATCATGTCATTCCTTGATTGATCCTCTATCTAAGGCTCAGAGAGGGCTTGAAACCCTAATTATTGTTTGTGGTGAATGCTCACCCATCTTTGGGGAGACTGATGAGGCATGATGGTTCATCCATATTGTGATGATGGTTTACACAATGATGGGAAGTCTTAGTGGTCAAAATTTGGGGTATGACAGATGCCCCTATTTAATCTTCTTGGACCCGAAGATGCGAATGGAGAAGGTATTCGGGCATTCAGGGTGCAAGATGATTAAATATCGGAATGCGCAAAATTTTGACGGTGGTTATGAATGGAAGTTTGCCAGTCTATCTTCTTTTGCTAAGTAATGATGCTTAGAAAAGGTAAAACTTCCCCTCGATCCTGGTTTTCAGCCAAGGAACTGGTCTCAGTTTGAAATAAACTTTCCCTCGATCCTGGTTTCCTACCAAGGAACTGGTCTAAGTTTCTGATATAAACTTCCCCTCGATCCTGGTTTCCTACCAAGGAACTGGTCTTAGTTTCTGATATAAACTTCCCCTCGATCCTGGTCTTCTACCAAGGGACTGGTCTCAATTTCGGATATAAACTTCCCCTCGATCATGGTTTCCTACCAAGGAACTGGTCTCAGTTTCTTTTATGAATAAACTTTCTTGACAAGGTACACTATTCGTAGCGGCTTTCCTCAAACTTCTCGCCGAATTTTCCTGGGGAGATGCCATTTGATGGGAAAAACTTTTGATGTCAGACTTGCTGGGGAACCCATTCGTCTGAGTTGTAGAGGTGCACAAACTTCTCCGTTGGAGACACCATTTGTTGACTATACTGGGGAAAATGAGCCTCTTGAGAGACTGCTTTCCCCTTGGGGATATTACATCATACTTTTCTTCGAGATCTTCTCAGAGAAATGCCATACAATGTACCCCAATTTTGAGGTGCTAAAGATTTCATTAACATTGACTCTATTGGAGAGAAAAATCAATGTGTTGCTGAGAGTTTTTAGTTGCGAGGCTTTCTCTGGGGATTTTGTTTAATCCGGGAAAGCGAAGATGTCATCTTCAATGGCGAAGAGTGACATTTGTCAAACATTTTTTGGTCATTCAGAGGTTCAAGTTATCAAAGTGGTCGAGGACCAACTTCATCCTAGATATAAACTGGAGGAGAGAGATTGTTCTGACGCAACATTTCCTAACGAGGAAAGAACTGACAATTCGATTGAGAGGACTTCTATCACTAGGGGACAAGACTGACTTGAGTGATAGTGATGCAATATGAATGTAAATCAATAATGCATGATGTATGCATGTTTATGCTGACTAAACTGACGCGACATACATGTAGCGAGCGATTTTGGACGCGGTTCTTAAGCGCTGGTCGCTCTCTGCGGTTTGAGCTTTGACTACAGGTCGATTCATTTTTTATCCTATTGTGAGCTGAATAAGGAAGGGAAATAGATGTCTCCAATTAACCCTGCTTTGCATACTGAGTTTAAACAGCGGTCTGTTAGGTTACGAATGCTATCAATGTGGGGGGGCCTTTGTACTGGTTATTTGTATTTTCGCCAATACTGTTTTCTTTCTTTTTACCTGGGCAGAAGGTTTCTGGCGGGGAACAAGGATTAGGATGTTAGGACTGATGCTTTTGAATTACTGCTTTTGATTGATGGAGATATGGGATTTGGGTTTTTTGTTGATTGCGCTCGCTAAGATCTTTTCTTTCGATCTTATGCCTACGTATTCCCGTTTACCGAAACAGGGAAATCAGAGCGTTCGTAGTTCCTCCTATTCTATGGGAGGAAATGGGTGTTTTGGTGTCTTGTTCAAAGCCCAAGACGTGAAGCGAAAGGTAGTTTGTATCTTGTTCAAAGCCCAAGATGTGAAGCTGAAAGGTCTATTTGTGTCTTGTTCAAAGCCCAAGACGTGAAGCTGAAAGACCTCGGCCTTAGAGAGAATTTGTCATCTCTAAAGAGGGGAGAAGGAGAATTACTTTAACTGGGATACGCGGATCCGAGCAATGCCATAATTTCCGAAGAAAGGGTTTTAACCTGAAGGAGAAGACTTTAACTCAGTGTAGAGTAATGCCATCTTTCCTTAGGAATTTCTCATGCTAAAAGAGGGACAGTGGCATGGATGTAGATGATCCAGAGGCTTGCCGCTTACAGCGTTTAGATGAAGGGAAAGGAGTTGTTGATGTTTCTGTACTGTGAACGAGGCACAACTTTGATGCTAAAAGGTTAATTGGATCAACCAGTGGTTTTCTTATACAAAGCCTAAGAGGAGGCTAATTTCCGCTAGGAAAATCATTATACAAAGCCTAAGAGGAGGCTATTTTGTGTCCCGTACAAAGCCCGAGAGAGAGACTAAAAGTTTTTGACCCGACGATAGAGTCTTTGTGTGTCTCGTACAAAGCCCGAGATGGAGGCTAATTTCCGCTAGGAAAATCATTATACAAAGCCTAAGAGGAGGCTATTTTGTTTGTTTGACTCAACGAGGGAGTCTTTGTGTGTCTCGTACAAAGCCCGAGAGAGAGGCTAAAACGTTGTTTGACTCTGCTAGGGAGAGTCATTGTACAAAGCCCAAGAGGAGGCTATGTCAGTTAAGTGACAGGTCCAGTATACTGATTTTGAAAGAGAAAATCAGTTCTTATATGAGCATCACTGTACTCATGGGTTAGATCTGAGGATCGGGGTTGTTTCCTTTTCTTTGAGGAAACTGGAAATCCAAAGGGTGTTGAGACTGTTCGAGTCTGCGGGTTTCCTTCCTATTTAACGAAGGGGTCACTTGAGAATGTCTTTTGAGACTCAAGGAAGTTAGACTGTCCGTGTCTAGGGTCTTATCTTTTGTACTATGCTTTGAGAAACAGTAGTAGACTCTATGAAAGGACTGTTCTATGAGGATAACTTGGTTCTGTTCCTATACCTCTAGGAGGTCGTCGGGACAATTTGTACGAAGCCCAAGAGGAGGCAAGAAACTTTTAAGAAGCCGACGGGTCCTTGTACGAAGCCCAAGAGGAGGCTATCATTCCCGGAGGAAGAGATCATTATACGAAGCCTAAGAGGAGGCTGGAAACTTCTAAGAAGCCGTAGGGTCCTTGAATAATGCCCAAGAGGAGGCCGATGCTTTTAAGAAGCCCGTGGGTCTATCGTCTCCTTTCCATTAGGAGAGATAACTCTTTTAAAGATAAAAACCACTGGTAAACGTGCGAGGTTTACTATCCAGCGACTTTTAGCTTTTAAAGAGGGTTCCTTAGTTAAGGTCCAAGATTATGACCGTAGTGGGTACCCAAACCCCGAAACATTCAAGGCAAGCTATCCACAAGGAATAGATCAAGTCAGGAAAGTTCGAGAATTTGGAAGAAACTCAAAGATTCCATTCACGGAGAATACATTCATCTTGGGGAGTAGAGCTTCTTGACGATTCCTAAGGAGGACAGCTGAAGAGAAGACTGTATCTGGTGCTCCTATTGGGGATCTAGGCGTCTATTTCTACGAATAAATGAAACGGTGTCACCTAGTTCTAGACGTAGTTGCCGGGGAAACTCGAAATATCTATACTATTATTACACAGTAGATATGAGTTTATGAAAGGAGACTTACAGTGAGCAGCCCCACAATACAGTTTATAATATGAAAGCAGTAAATGAAAGCGATAACCACTTACTCGGTTGTAGTGCTTCCATGCTGTTTGGTTAGTTGTTCAACAAAGAAAGATTGAAAACAATAGTATATTCAAAATCAAAGGAGAGAGTGCTTTGAAAAAGAAAGAGTTGGGGCTTACAGCTCAAGGAGAGGCCCAGGGTTTTATCAGTGAGCGCACTGTTTGACTTTGTACAGAGGGACTTATACAAGTGACTGGGGCCCAAAATGGTTTTCTGTACAAAGGGATGGGTCTTACACTCTCTCAAGAGGCCCAAAAAGTTTAAAGAAAAAGAGAGTGGGGCTTATAACACGAGGGTAGGCCCAAAAGATTTTTCGTTTAAAAATGCCGATCGCGCCGAGGTTTTCTTTTAACGCAGAGGGACTTATACAATAAGTGAGGCCCAAGATGTCTTGGTTAAAAGGGGGATTGGGTCTTACACTCTAATAGAGGCCCAAAGTGTTTTGAATGGGTCTTATAGCTCAAGGAGAGGCCCAAATGATTCTTTTATTTTAAACGGGCGACGATCGCGCCGTTTACTTGTACAGAGGGACTTATACAATGAGTGAGGCCCAAAAAGTTTTTGTACAAGGGCATTTTCTATCCAATCTCCATGAATACGTAATCATATCATGCAATCCACATATCATTATGCTCGTCTCAATCTCACGATCATGTCTATGTACTTTAATTTCATTTAAATTAACCATACAACAAGAAATCACGAAGAGACCTCAAGAACCCTAATTTCTGCATGAAGGCTAGGATTTTTTATACACGATTCAAACAAAGCAATTAATTGAGGGAAAACATTTCATTCATGATTATGAACATATGGCCAAATTATTGTGCGAGGAAATATGCATAGATTGAGAGATGACCAAGCATGTGCTTACCTCCAAGCCGTGACAGCAAGTGCAATGTGATTTTTGATTTGGAGGTGTTAGAGATGAGTTGTGATGATCTGAACAGCTTCTCTACACCCTATGGATTGTGTTTGGATGGTTGGACTTGATTGAAATTGGCTGGATCATTTTGTGGTACCTCAGCTGCACTTTGGTTAAAACCTTGAGCAACCAGCTGGGGATTTTGTGAAATTGATGTTTCAGAAGTAATCTAAGTGTTTGATCAGCTCATATGTGATGTATGTGAGGTGTGTGAGTGATTGGTTTGATTGGAATTGCTCTCAAACTCAAAACCCGACAGTGACTTGCCTTAGAAGGCAAAATTGGAGTGAAAGAAGAGATTTTGAGGAAAGCATCTGTTAGATGGCTTTGGTGTACTCAAACTGACCACAATTGAGCTCTATTTATAGTAGAGCAAGTTTGTTTTGCAAGGAATAGTGCATGTCAGCTGGTAAGTAGGTTTGGCCAATGTTGGCAAATGAAAATCCAAGTCTCCTCTAGCCATTGACTAGAGGTTAGGGCACAGAGCTTTGGTTCCCTTGGTCTTGGATAAGTCTTGACTGATTTCAGATGAGAATGGCTCAGTCCATGCCACCTTGATGGTTCCATTGAATGCCTCATTCCAAATTTGAAGTCTTGTCCCCATTTTGGCCATTCTAGGTTCAACATGCTATTTCTTGTTCCATGGACTTTGGAGGCTTGGCTCAGTGATTGTCCCCTTTAGATTCAATCCTCTGAGGTGTCCAAGTGGATAGGAGCAATTGAATTTGGCTGATTTTGGAAAATCGACCAAAGTTGCAAATTCTGCCTTGCCTTGACAGATTTTAGCAAGGCAACTTGCCAATGTCATATCTCATGGTGTAAGTTGAATTTGGCAATGTTCTTGGCCATTTTGGAAAGCTCTTACATGATACAACAACTGTTTGAACAAGTTTGGTTTTGATATCTTTTGATTCCAAGTGAAAAATCCCCCTACATTTGGCAAAAAGTGAGGCAGAATCTGACTTAGTGAAAATTTCACTAAGTGTTGGAAAAAGTGACATTTTCACTTTTCAGCCACTTTGATCACTCCATAACTCAAAATCCTTAATGAATTGGAATGACTTGTAGTTGAAGTTTTTGTAGGTGATAATGAGTGCTACAAATCCATCTTTGGATGAGAAAAAATGGCCTTGTGGTTTAGGAGTTATGGTCCTTCAAAGTTGGTACCCTTGCCACTTTATTTTTTAACTTAGAAAAATTTCTAAGTTTTATGGTTACCCCTTTTACAAGTTATCTCACTTTTCTTGATTTTTCTTGATGAATGATGATTCAAATCATACATTAACATCATTTTAGGGTTAAAAATCCATTTTGGTGAAAAATCTCAAAAAGTCAAAGTTGAGTTTTGTGCACAGTTGACTTTTTATCAGATGAATTCCAAACTGTGCAATTCTTCAGGAAATCATGTCCTTGACCTAAATCAAACTTGATGGACATGTTCCATGGGTGTAATAGGGTATATTCAATCATGTATTAGGGTTTGGGAGCATGTCTTGGTCAAAAGTCAAAGGTACAGTTGACTTTTCCCTTAAAACCCTAATTGTGGTGCAGATGGAATTGAGATTTGTTGCTCAAGCTTCTTGGATCAATCCATTATTCCAAATGGATCAATATGGTATATTAGAGACCCTTAAATCATCTCTTGAGGTCTTGGCTCATGATTTGTCCCAAAAGTCAACTTAGGGGTGAATTAGGTCAAGAAACCCTAATTCCTGATTTTTGATGAATGCATCCCTTGAGGCAAAATTGACTTGATGCATGTGTTCATGAGGTTCCATGAAGTATATTAGGTTATGTTTTGGATCAATGGCTTGTTCCCAGATGAAACTTTTCATTTGGAGGCCCTGGGTGATCAAAAACCCTAATTTGGTGACACTGGCGATCTTGAGGCTTGATCCACCTAGAAGGGAGCAACCTTGTGCTTAATCCTTGAAGTGGGAGTCCTTTTGATCCTTTGAGGATGTTTAAGAGATTAGACAAGTTGAAAATCAAGTCATTTCTTGATTGAGCCTTTGTCTAAAGCTCAGAGAGGGCTTGAAACCCTAATTTTGATTGTAGTGGATGCTCACCCATCTTTGGGGAGACTAATGAGGTACAAAGGTACATCCATATTGTGCTGATGATTTGCACAATGATGGGAAATCTTAGTGGTCAAATTTTGGGGTATTACAGATGCCCCTATTTAATCTTCTTGGACCCGAAGGTGTGAATGACGAAGGGATTCGGGCATTCGGGGTGCAAGAGGATTAAATATCGGAATACCCGAAATTTTGATGGTGGTTATGAATGGTAGCTTACGCATTCATCTTCTTTAGATAAGCAATGATGCTTAGAAAAGGTAAACTTCCCCTCGATCCTGGTTTCCTACCAAGAACTGGTCTCAGTCTCTTTTGTAAACTTCCCCTCGATCCTGGTTTCCTACCAAGAACTGGTCTCAGTCTCTGAAATAAACTTCCCCTGATCCTGGTTTCCTACCAAGGAACTGGTCTTAGTTTCTGATTTAAACTTCCCCTCGATCCTGGTTTCCTACCAAGGAACTGGTCTTAGTTTCTGATTTAAACTTCCCCTCGATCCTGGTTTCCTACCAAGAACTGGTCTCAGTCTCTGATTTAAACTTCCCCTCGATCCTGGTTTCCTACCAAGGAACAGGTCTTAGTTTCTTTTGTCAATAAACTTTACTGACAAGGGACGCTATTCGTAGCGGCTTTCCTTCAAACTTCTCGCCGAATTTTCCTGGGGAGATGCCGTTTGAGTGGAAAAAGTTTTGATGTCAGACTTGCTGGGGAACCCATTCGTCTGAATTGTAGAGGTATACAAACTTCTCTGTTGGAGACACCATTTGTCAGTTCTACTGGGGGAAGCGAGTCTCTTGAGAAACTGCTTCTGATTGGGGATATTACATCATACTTTTCTTGGGATCTTCCCAGAGAAATGCCATATGATGGGATCCAATTTTGAGGTGCCAATGACCTTCTCATCAGTGGTTTTTCGGAGCAAAACTGGCGTGCTGCCGAATCTCTGATCACGAGGCTTTCTCTGGGGATTTTCCTTAATCCGGGAAAGCAAGGATATCGTCTTCGATGGCGAAGAGCGACATTTGTTGAAAGTTTTCTTGTTTCTCAGAGGTTCAAGTTATCAAAGTGGTCAAGGACCAACTTCTTTCCAGAATTAAACTGGAAGCGAGGTTGTTCAGACACAGTATTTCCTGACGAGGCAAGAACTGACAACTCGATTGAGAGGACTTCTACCACTAGGGGACAAGACCGACTAGAGTGATAGTGATGCAATATGAATGTGAATGCAAATTAATAATGCATGAAGTACGTATGTATATGCTGACAAAACAGACGCGACATACAGACTAATGGATTAACACAATTGGATACTCGGCCATCGCGGGGCGAAGAAGTATCGTTGATTCAAAATAGCAATTCCACCTTGCTTAGGAGAGATAGTCCCGTTGGGAGCTATGTTGATCGGGCTTAGGAGATGAGAACTCGGCCGAGGATGTCAGACGAAACATGGTCTCTGACATTATTGATCCTTCATTCAGGCGTACTGGTCTAGAAGGAGTACTTTGATTCTGCACTTTGAAGTTTGCTTACTTCTGGAGAAGCGGTCGATGTTCTTCTGATGTTCAACAGTCAAAAGAAATTGCCGTCTTTTTTAAAAAATGCAGAAAAAGTTTTAACAAGTAAATTCATTTTTGTTTTATTTCAAGAATCGATGATTAAGTTTAAACAACGTCGTTCTGTAAAGCTAAAACAAGTAAAGAATTACAAACAAAAGCACAAAGGCTCAAATTTTATTGATAAGATGGAAATCAGCCAAACGCGTGATTCCAAAGAGTATATACAAAGTTTGAAAATGGTAATTTACAGGGAAAAGGGCTACGTTGAAACATAACGACCATTATCCTTCTACCAGCTTTGAGTTTGGGACATCCTGAGCTTCCGTCGAAGATGACCTTTGACTGGAGATTTCCTCCGATGGATGATGTAACTGCTGCTGAGGGACTTGCCTCTGTTGAACATAGTTACTTGCCATTATCCCTAATTTTTGCCTGGATTGTACTATGATGTTTCCAATCCACCGGGATGATTTTTTTCATGTCTCTAACTTTTTCCTGGACCGCCCTTTCGGGTTTTCAATCCACCGAGACATTTTTTTTAGGCGAAGTATTTCTTGACTACATCAACATTCGTGGGGTAGGAAAATTCCTCGCCGTCCATGGTTGCAAGTCTCAAGGCGCCGCCTGAGAAAGCTTTCGTGACCACATAGGGGCCATCATAATTTGTGGTCCATTTGCCCCGAGAGTCAGTGAGAAATGATTGTATCTTCTTGAGCACGAGGTCTCCTTTCCTGAAGACACGAGGTCGGACCTTTTTGTCGAACGCCCTCTTCATTCTCTGTTGATACAACTGACCGTGGCATAGTGCCGTGATTCGCTTCTCTTCGATCAGGTTCAGTTCGTCATGTCGCTTTGACACCATTCAGCTTTGGTGAGCTTAGCTTCCATCAATACCCGGATTGGTGGGATCTCTACTTCTATGCGGAGCACTGCTTCCATGCCATATACTAGAGAGAAAGGGGTTGCCCCTGTTGAAGTGCGGATAGATGTTCGATAACCGTGAAGAGCAAAGGGTAGCATTTCGTGCCAAACTTTATAGGTTACAACCATCTTTTGAACGATCTTCTTGATGTTCTTGTTAGCCGCTTCTACCGCTCCGTTCATCTTGGGTCGGTAGGGAGATGAGTTATGGTGTTCGATCCTGAACTCTGCACACAACTCTTTCATCATCTTATTGTTCAAGTTAGATCCATTATCAGTAATGATCTCGCTTGGAACACCATAACGGCAGATGATATTGTTTTTGATAAATCGGACCACCACTTGTCGGGTTACATTGGCGAATGACGCTGCTTCGACCCACTTGGTGAAATAGTCAATGGCTACCAGGATGAACTGATGTCCGTTTGAAGCCTTGGGCTAAATCATACCAATCATATCGATTCCCCATATGGAAAATGGCCACCGGGAAGAAAGAACTTTGAGATGTGATGGCGGTACATGAATTTTGTCGGAGTATATCTGACACTTGTGACACCTCCTCATGTACTTGTAGCAGTCGGATTCCATGGTCAACCAATAATACCCGGCCCTGAGAATTTTTCTCGCCATTGTGTGTCCGTTGGCATGGGTGCCAAAGGATCCTTCATGAATTTTTTTCATAAGCATGTCTGCTTCTGGTCTGTCGATGCATCGGAGCAAGACCATGTCAAAATTTCTCTTATAAAGAGTGTCACCGCTCAGGAAGAAGTTTCCAGCCAATCTTCTGAGGGTTTTCCCGTCTTTTCTGAGTGCCCCAGATGGGTACTCTTGTTTCTGAAGGAAGCATTTGATATCGTGATACCAAGGTCTGTCGTCTATGACCGCTTCAATCGCGAAGATGTAAGCGGGCCGTTCAAGGCGCATGATGTCGATCTTAGGTATGTCACTCCATCGACCTACACTAATCATGGAAGAGAGAGTGGCTAATGCATCAGCCATGTGATTCTCATCACGAGGGATGTGATGAAAGTCGACTCTGTTGAAGAAGGGTAACAACCTCCTTGCATAGTCTTTGTAAGGAATCAATCCTGATTGGTATGTGTTCCAATCTCCTTTTATCTGGTTAATAACCAGGGCTGAGTCGCCATATACGTCCAAGTTTTTGATCCTTAAATCAATCGCTTCTTCGAGACCCATAATACATGCTTCGTATTCGGCCTCGTTGTTCGTACATTTGAACGTAAGTCTGGCAGTGAAAGGAATGTGGGAACCCTGAGGGGTAACAATGATTTCCCCAATTCCGTTTCCATAATGATTGACTGCTCCGTCAAAGATAAGTCCCCACTGGGAACCTGGTTCTGGCCCTTCACTGGGTAGCGGTTCATCGCAATCTTTCATCTTTAGATACATGACATCTTCGTCTGGGAAGTCAAACCCGATTGATTCTTGATCGTCAATCGGTTGATGAGCCAAATGATCGGCTAAAATACTTCCTTTAACGGCTTTCTGAGCATGGTACTCTATGTCATATTCTGATAGTAACATCTGCCAACGGGCAATCCTTCCCGTGAGAGCAGGTTTTTCGAAAACGTACTTGATTGGATCCATTTCGGAGACCAACCAAGTAGTATGACGAATCATGTACTGGCGAAGACGTTTGGCTGCCCAAGCCAAAGCGCAACAAGTTTTCTCAAGCATTGTGTACCGAGTCTCGCAGTCGGTGAATTTCTTGCTTAGATAGTAAATGGCAGACTCTTTCCTTTTGGTTTCGTCTTGTTGGCCAAGTACACACCCCATTGAGTCCTCTAGGACTGTGAGGTAAATGATCAGTGGTCTTCCTTCCACTGGAGGTGATAGAATCGGAGGATTCAACAGATATTCCTTGATACTGTCGAAGGCGGTTTGGCAATCTTCTGACCAAACGCAATCCTGGTTCTTTTCGAGTAATCTGAAAATCGGTGCACACGTCGCGGTCGTAAGGAATATGAATCTGGAGATGTAGTTCAAACGTCCCAAGAATCCTCTGACTTGTTTTTCAGTTTTCGGAGAAGGCATTTCTTGAATGGCCTTGACCTTGTCAGGATCAACCTCAATTCCTTTCTGGCTGACGATGAACCCTAGTAGTTTCCCTGAACGGACACCGAAGGTGCACTTATTGGGATTCAAGCGGAGCTTGAATTTTCTTAGACGTTCGAACAATTTTGACAGATGTTCAACGTGCTCATCCTCTGTTCTTGATTTTGCAATCATATCATCGACATACACTTCGATTTCCTTGTGTATCATGTCATGAAACAGAGTAGTCATGGCCCTTTGATAGGTTGCCCCGGCATTCTTCAAACCGAACGGCATTACCTTGTAACAAAAGGTACCCCATGGGGTAATGAACGAAGTTTTCTCCATGTCTTTCGGCGCCATTTTGATATGGTTATAGCCCGAGAATCCATCCATGAAGGAGAATACTTTGAACTTTGTTGTGCTGTCAACCAACATGTCAATGTGTGGTAAAGGAAAGTCGTCCTTTGGACTTGCCCTGTTCAGATCTCTGTAATCGACACACATTCTAACCTTTCCATCCTTTTTGGGAATGGGTACGATGTTGGCTAACCATTGAGGATATTCATATGTAGCAAGGAAACCCGCGTCAATCTGTTTCTGTACCTCCTCTATGATTTTGATGGCCATGTCCGGGTGAGTCCGTCTCAACCTTTGCTTTACTGGCGGACATTCCGATCTTAACGGTAAGTGATGTTCCACGATGCTGGTATCCAACCCTGGCATATCCTGATAGGACCAAGCGAACACATCGGGGAATTCTTTGAGAAGCTTTATCAAACCCTCTCTGGTAGTTGGACTGAGCAGTGCCCCAATCCTGATTTCTTTTCTCTCTTGCTCTGAACCCAAGTTTACCGTTTCCAACGGTTCTTTGTGAGGTTCAATGGACCTTTCCTCTTGTCTGAGTAGTCGGGAGATCTCTTCTGGAATTTCGTTGTCAACTTCTTCTTCAGCCTCGAATACCGGGAACTCAAAGTCGGAAGAAGGCATCGGATCGTATGTTTCAACGGGGTTTAAAACAAGCAATCTGCATGACGTGATGATTCGTGTTTAGAAGAGATAGAGAGAAATGCATGTGTGTGCAGTGTATTTGTTTTACTGCTTGAATGTTTTTTTTAGGATTACCATTTTCTGAAAGAGCAAAAAGAGAAAACAGCAATTAATGCGGAAGTTATAGAACGACGTTATTTTATTAATGAACAAGTCGAATCTTGAAACTACAGCCCTATAAAACAAAACTCCGTCGCTTTGGGCAAAGCGAAGAGGGAAATTTACAGAAAACGAGCCCTATCAAAATATCCGTTTCACCTGGGCAGGGTGAAAGGTTAAAGATGGCAATTACTTTAACTGGCGAACGACCTTCGGAATCTCGACAGCAACCCATTGGCGGTGAACTCCTCGGTGAATCACAAAGTCTGGCACCTTCCTTGATTTGTCTTCAGAAATAACGCTGATTTCTGGTGGAGCAGGATCATTGGAATCTGTTTCCCAGGCAGAATTGTCGTAGGAGAATTCCTCAGTTGCATTTTGCATAGCATTTGTGCTCTCAGCTGTATTTCCCCATCCAGTTGGCTGGATGTCTTCGAACCTGATACGAGAGCTTTCGGGAGCAGTGTACCTGACCATAAAGTCGTATTTTCCACTTGGTTGTCCCAGGGTGTCCCAAACTTCTGTGGAACTGGAGGAATCATCCCTCTCGATGACGTTGACCTCGGGAGAAGCATAGTTGATGAATTCAAGTCCTGCAAACGTTGCGAATTCATCTTCATGTTGAGTAGTTTCAGGATGACCTGAGTGTTGATCCCATGACATGGTGGGGACACAGGTATTCTGTTCAATGACGCTCAGCTGAGTTTCATTGTTCGGCTGACTTTCTTGCCCCAAGTCTCCTGGATAAGGTTGCCACATTGGCAGAGCATCCATTGGGCCATAGTAATTAGAATCAAAGTTGTCTTTCATCAGAGTGTCTTCCTCTAATGAATTTGGCGGAGCACGACATCCTTCCGGATCATAATCTCCGTAGATCATTTCAACATCTGACCTGGGTATAAATCTCGGACCTTCTGTAGGAAAGCAAAAAGGCATAGGCACCTCTTCCTGAGACATATAGCCGTCCTTGTTAAGATAGAACTTCCATTCTTCATCTGTGTCAGAGGGATCTTCCTCATTGATAGCATGAACTGTCTGAGACACTGGGTGAAGAAAACCTTCACCGTGGAAGAAGTTCTGAAGGGGATGAAGACTTTCATCGCTAGCAGTCGTCTGGGTACAGGTTGCAGAAAAACCAAGACCCTTCTCTGTTTTATTGTCAGTGGGAATGACAAGCTGTCCCCATCCTGTCGTATCGGTACTCTCGACCACTTTGATAGCAACATTGTATGAAGAAATCGAGGTTCCTCCTTTGAAATGAGTGTCCTTGCTCACGGATAGTGCTTGGAACTGAGTTCCAATAACCTCCTCGGGTTCCACACAAGTAGAGGATGATAGGTTACTCACAAGCAAGGCTTGTTCCCACAAACCGTGACAAGTTGATCGTTCTTGACGAACTTTAGCTTTTGGTGGAGGGTCGAAGTAACTGCTCCAGCCTGATGTATCCAAGGTCTTCCTAATAAACAATTGCATGTTGCCCGGATGTCCATGACCTGGAAAGTGATTTGGAAAGTGTGAGGACCAATAGTTATGGGAAGATCAACTTCGCCGATAACTGTTTTTCTGGATCTGTCGAATGCTTTGATGACGACCTCACTGACTCTCATCGGAGGGCCTTTGAATGATAATTGCATCAAAGTGGACTTTGGCATAACATTCAGGGCTGACCCTATGTCTACCAGTACGTTGGCTAAAGCATCGCCCTGGCAGTTAACTGTAATGTTGAGCGCCATGTTATGACGGCGACCTTCTTCAGGTAATTCTTCATCACTAAATCCCAAATTATTGCAGGAAGTGATGTTGGAGACAATACTATCGAACTGTCTGATTGTTACATCCTGTTCCACAAAGGCTTGCTCCAAGACTTTCTGTGGAGCCTCCCTGTGGGCTTCCGAACTGAGTAACAATGATAATACCGAGATCTTTGAAGGAGTCTATAATAGTTGATCAACAATGTTGTATTCACTCCTTTGGATGAGCTTTAGCATCTCATCTTTGTCTTTTGAAAAGTTGGAATTACTAGATTGACCGAATGGTGGATCAGGAATTTCTGCCTGAAGTTCCTTTTCTTTGTTGGATTCTCCAACCCCTCGGTTGAAGATTCGACCACTCCGTGTTACACGACCGATGTCTGCAATATTCACGATGGAGGGTAATGGGATTTCCTTTCCATTCTCGATTATTGTTGCACCGTATTTGTAAGGGATTGCCTTAGCTGATTCATACGGTAGTCGCCCCGGTAGATAGATGACTATGGGAACCTTTTGATTTTTCTGACCATCATAAGTAACCTTGATTCATTCCCGGTTGGGAACTCTAGATTCGTCAAGTAGAGGGATGATGGCAAAAACATCCCTGGTCCTGTGATGACCAGAGATTGTGACAACATCCTCAACTTGCTCGGCAAGGTAGTTCGGCGACCAAATGATGGGTCCTGAACCTGGATATGGACGAATTTCTCCATGATCGACCTGACCCTGAAGAGCTGCTCCCACAAGGTAACACCCTTGGTTACTTTCCGAACAGATGCTACAACTGTCATAGTTGTGTGGTGGCACCTGGCCACGCCCACTTTGAATACAATGTAACCTCACTAGGTTACCTTCCATTGATCGGACATCCTGACTTTGACGACGAGTAGGATTCCTGTTACTGATACTAATTTGCTGAGTATCTTCATCCATGTAGATTGGCATCCACCAGTGATTTAACAAGTGCTGAAGTGCCTCCTGGACAAGGGTACAACCTCGATCGTTTTCGCAACCCGCTTTACAATTTTGATAGTCATGTGATATTAAGAATCCAAGTCGGACCTGCTCAGCATGTAACTCTACCAGGTTGGTATTCATTATGCGGATATCGAATATCTGAACCATGTTGATTTGATAGGAGTTCCTATCATGGTAGTCTTGGATCCATCCAAGATCCATCTGACGCTGGAGGGCCTCTTGTACGAAAGAGCATCCCTGTTTGTTTACCGAGCAAATCAGACAGGAACTGTAATCGTGCCGCGGCAGATTGTGATACTGGCTTTGCCTTGAGTGCATCGCCACCAAGTTGACATTCATTGCACGGATGTCGTGGTTTTGAATGACGTTGGAATTCATGTAAACCATGTTAACTCCACGAACTCGGTGCTCTTGGATCCATCCAATATCCATTTGTTCCTGTGGAGCTGCTTGCACCACAGAACATCCCTAGTTGTCTTTAGAACAGATATCACACTGGTGATAGTTATGAGGTGGCACATAGCCATATCCACTCTGTCTACAATGCATCTTGACCAGATTGGTTTTCAATAAGAGTACATCGTGAATTTGATAGACATTGTTAGTCTCTTTCTTAATCAGATTGACTGCAGTTTTCTCATGTTGAGGCAGCGGGTTCGTGAGAACGTTGGGATTCGTATCTTTGAAAGATAAGAGCCCGCTCCTAACAAGCTTTTGCACGTCGGATTTGAAATTGAGACAAGTCTCAATGTTATGCCCTGAACCTCCTTGATGATAAGGGCATGTTTGATCCGCTTTAAACCAAAAAGGCAGATTTTCCGGAACTGAAAGGGGAGACTTAGTCTGAATGTGCCCCTTAGCCAGCAGTAACGGAAACAGCACTGCATACGTTACGGGTATAGGATCAAATCCTGGTGGCCGTGTTGTACGGTTGTTGTTATATGGAGGACGAGCCCGCTGAAGAGGTTGTTGCGTCCTTTGTTGGTCAGGTTAGCTCTGCGCAACCTGAGGTTGATACATAGGAACAGGCGCGGGGCCGATAGCAGGAGTAACAGCTGCTACTGGCTGATAACATCGCCTTTGCTTTCCGAGAGAGATATTCCCAATATCTTGCTCTTTTTTCTTAGGGAGAGCACTACCATATTTTTTAGTACCGCTCGTCGATCCAGTGTCTTTTACCAAACGTCCTTCTCGGACGGCTTCCTCAAGACGTACGCCCATGCCGACCATTTCGGTGAAATCACTGGGCGCACTGGCAACCATTCGGTCATAGTAAAATGAGCTTAAGGTCTTTAAGAAGATTTTTGTCATCTCTTTTTCCTCAAGAGGTGGACAAATTTGAGCGGCAATTTCACGCCACCTTTGAGCATACTCCTTAAAGGTTTCTTTGTCCTTTTGTGACATCGATCTGAGTTGATCTCTGTCGGGTGCCATGTCCAAATTGTATTTGTATTGTTGGACGAAGGCAGTACCAAGATCTCTGAATGTACTGATTGTAGTACAGTTTAAACCCATGTACCATTTGAGTGCGGCACCGGTTAAACTATCCTGGAAGTAGTGAATCAGCAGGTCCTGATTCTCCATCTGAGCTGACATCCGTCGAGCATACATCACCAGATGGCTCTGAGGGCAAGAGTTACCCTTGTATTTTTCAAAGTCGGGCACTTGGAACTTGTGCGGGACTTTCACATTTGGGACCAAGCAGAGGTCTGCGGCGTCCTTTCCAAATAGATCCTGACCGCGAATGGCTTGCAGTTCTTTCTGCATTTCCAAGAACTGCTCCTGGAATTCATCCATTCTGTCAAACATAGTTTCCGTCTTACCAGAAGGTGTTTGTGGAATCTGTCCTTCCGGGACAGTGTGCACCACAGGGGGTGGTACCGTGACTACGGCAGTAAGTCTTGGCGCCTCCCGAACTTTGTAACCTTCAGGAGTCTTGAGTATGCCCCTGGCATCTTCGCTTTCCCGAAGTTTGTAACCTTCAGGCCCAGCGGCTTCTGTTGCGATTCCCTGATCTTCAGTGATCGGCGGAACATATCCTTCCGGGATATAGTTAACAGGCATGTCCCAAGGACGATCTTTCGGCATCTGATACCTAGGATCATACTTTTCTATGATGGGCGTTAAGGTGATCTCTGAGATCATAGTTCTTTGTAGCTGAGCTTCTGCCATGGCTTGCATGTCGTTACGAAGCTTTCTCATATCCTCTCTCAGAGCGTCGATCTCTTCTTTCAACTCTCTGTTTTCTTCCTCAAGATCATCCATCTTTTTCTGACGATTAGCCCGAGTATTATACGAATGAGACAGTTTGACTCTAGAATCGAGACACAAACGTGAGATTCGTAGGTAAGAAGAATACGCGATGTGAGAATGATGAATGCAATGATTATATTAATTGTTCTTTTGGTTTAATCAAAATAAACTCCGACAATTAGATTGCAAATATCAAACTGTGGGGAAACCCCTTTTTATTGAATTCCAAAGGATTACAAAAATGGAAATACAGTAGATTACAAAGTGCAGAAACAGAAACCTAAACTAATGGGTCCCGAGTCCTCTTCTTTGACCGGGACGCTTGGGCCGTTGTCGGGTTGTCATTCCTTTGCCAGGTGAAAGGAGCGAACAAATTCCTTTGGTCATCTTGATTCTCTACAGCATGCTGCTCCAAAATTTCAATCAGAGCATCTTTCTCTTTTAGTAGTTGATGTATTTGGATACACTCTACGTCGAGGGTGCGGTACTTGTTCTTCCAAGACCTCCTCTCCTTTTGAACTTTGTTGAGAGTAACCTGAAGCTTTTCAGTTTCCGTCATGAAGTACATGACAGTTTCCCTCGGTGGAAGAATTCCGTAACGAGGATAAGGCATCCTTAGCTTGAGAGCTCTAGTTTGTACCCAATGGAGATAAGGCTCCACCGAGACACAGTCCGGTTTTCCCAGAGACTCTCGTCCTTTCTTATGAACATGTTTCCAAGCTTGCACTATTTCCATCTTTAGTGCTCTGTCATTTTCTCCTTCTTTGAAGAAAAGACCTTCCAGATGAACACCCAGTGGGATGTGTCTCATCGGGTATCCAAATTGACGAAGAACCAATATCGGATGATAGTTGATTCCTCCTTTAGTTCCTATGAGGGGTACGCTGGGGAAGTTTCCACAACGGTCAATGATTCTGATTCCCTCATAAATCCTATTACACCAATCTATATCGGAATTGGTGAGAGACATGACCTTCTGCGACCAACGTAAGACACTCTTGCAATCCCAAAAAGCAGCAGACTTGGGCAAGTGAGAGATAAACCATTTGTAGAGCAAAGGTACACAACATGTGATCTCCCCTCCGCTATACAAATTTCCCAAGTGCACAGAATGATACGCATCTGCGAGCAAAGTCGGCACAGGGTTTCCAATGAGAAAAACCTTAATAGCGTTGGTATCGACGAAGTTATTGATGTTGGGAAACAAAAATAACCCGTAGGTGAGCAAGACAAAGATGCTTTCAAAAGCAGTCCCGTTCCCTATACCAGCGAAGTATAGAGCCTTTTTTGTCAAGAACTGGGATGGCAAACCTTGGATGCCACCCTTAGTGGTCATGTGAGTCCTGACCTCAGACTCGTCCAAATGAATTGCTATTGCAATAGTCTGATTCTTTGGAATTTCTTCCAGTCCAGAAAATGGAGCTCGATCAGTGATATGTAAATCAGTCAGATGAGAATACTCCTCCAGCGTTGGTGATAGCTGGTAATCTGGGAACATGAAACAGTGATAAACCGGATCGTAGAACTGAATGAGCGCGTCCATGATCCCCTTAATCACATGGACTCTTAACAGTGGTAGCAAACCAACGTGCTTGGCTCTGAAAGCCTCTGGGTTAACGATCATCCTCGCTAACTTTCTCAAATCCCCTAGCTTTGGAACCTTGAAGGTATACTGGTGAGTTCTCCTTCTACCGAAATCTATTAATGCAATCTTTTTCTCTGATATTTGCAATCACAGTCTTAGTTTAATTTGAAAAACAGAGAGACTAGAAGAGAAGTTTTTTGAATGTTTTAATGTTTTATGAAATGGATGCATGAATGCAGCACACAAAAACATAGAAAAAACATGGGGTCAAAGGGTCGTTGTCATGAAGTCAAGGCTCTACCCATCCCCAAAGGTTTATACTAGGGTGATTTTTGTACCTGTACTCATTATCATCAGCTCCTCCTAGGAAAGCAAGACAACAAGCGGATCGCCAGCGAGTTATAAAGCAATCTTAGAGTAAGTGCCATTCACCGAGAATAGATCACCAGCCTCAAATGAGGGTAGTATCGCGTAACAACTATTTCCGATACTTTCCGCACTACGAAAGGGTTTGGCTCCTCAGCTTCTCAGACTTAACAACCGGCCCATTGGCTAGAGGAGTGAATGGGTTGCGTTGGTCAGCCTCCACTGAGGTTGATGGTCGACCCCGTTGCCATCACTTATCTTAAGTGTATACTCATTCTCACCACATGCGGCATCACACGCATTCCCAGTAGCAGAAAAATAAACACGTATAGCAATTAGGAAAAGCAGTATATATATTTGTCCTAATCATCCTAGACTTACAAAGCTATGATTCCTAAGTTCCTGACAGAAATGGGTTCCCCGGCGGAAGCCCCAATCTGTGGTATTCACACAAGTGAAGAGAAAAAAGGTTTGTCCAAGGTTTTCACCTTAAACGTTTAAGAAAGAAGATTTGGCCCCACGGTGGGCGCCATTTTTCTGTAGCGAGCGATTTTGGACGCGGTTCTTAAGCGCTGGTCGCTCTCTGCGGTTTGAGCTTTGACTATAGGTCGATTCATTTTTTATCCTATTGTGAGCTGAATAAGGAAGGGAAATAGATGTCTCCAATTAACCCTGCTTTGCATACTGAGTTTAAACAGCGGTCTGTTAGGTTACAAATGCTATCAATGTAGGGGGGCCTTTGTACTGGTTATTTGTATTTTCGCCAATACTATTTTCTTTCTTTTTACCTGGGCAGAAGGTTTCTGGCGGGGAACAAGGATTAGGATGTTAGGACTGATGCTTTTGAATTACTGCTTTTGATTGATGGAGATATGGGATTTGGGTTTTTTGTTGATTGTGCTCGCTAAGATCTTTTCTTTCGATCTTATGCCTACGTATTCCCGTTTACCGAAACAGGGAAATCAGAGCGTTCGTAGTTCCTCCTATTCTATGGGAGGAAATGGGTGTTTTGGTGTCTTGTTCAAAGCCCAAGACGTGAAGCGAAAGGTAGTTTGTATCTTGTTCAAAGCCCAAGATGTGAAGCTGAAAGGTCTATTGGTGTCTTGTTCAAAGCCCAAGACGTGAAGCTGAAAGACCTCGGCCTTAGAGAGAATTTGTCATCTCTAAAGAGGGGAGAAGGAGAATTACTTTAACTGGGATACGCGGATCCGAGCAATGCCATAATTTCCGAAGAAAGGGTTTTAACCTGAAGGAGAAGACTTTAACTCAGTGTAGAGCAATGCCATCTTTCCTTAGGAATTTCTCATGCTAAAAGAGGGACAGTGGCATGGATGTAGATGATCCAGAGGCTTGCCGCTTACAGCGTTTAGATGAAGGGAAAGGAGTTGTTGATGTTTGTGTATTGTGAACGAGGCACAACTTTGATGCTAAAAGGTTAATTGGATCAACCAGTGGTTTTCTTATACAAAGCCTAAGAGGAGGCTAATTTCCGCTAGGAAAATCATTATACAAAGCCTAAGAGGAGGCTATTTTGTGTCCCGTACAAAGCCCGAGAGAGAGGCTAAAAGTTTTTGACCCGACGATAGAGTCTTTGTGTGTCTCGTACAAAGCCCGAGATGGAGGCTAATTTCCACTAGGAAAATCATTATACAAAGCCTAAGAAGAGTCTATTTTGTTTGTTTGACTCAACGAGGGAGTCTTTGTGTGTCTCGTACAAAGCCCGAGAGAGAGGCTAAAACGTTGTTTGACTCTGCTAGGGAGAGTCATTGTACAAAGCCCAAGAGGAGGCTATGTCAGTTAAGTGACAGGTCCAGTATACTGATTTTGAAAGAGAAAATCAGTTCTTATATGAGCATCACTGTACTCATGGGTTAGATCTGAGGATCGGGGTTGTTTCCTTTTCTTTGAGGAAACTGGAAATCCAAAGGGTGTTGAGACTGTCCGAGTCTGCGGGTTTCCTTCCTATTTAACGAAGGGGTCACTTGAGAATGTCTTTTGAGACTCAAGGAAGTTAGACTGTCCGTGTCTAGGGTCTTATCTTTTGTACTATGCTTTGAGAAACAGTAGTAGACTCTATGAAAGGATTGTTCTATGAGGATGACTAGGTTCTGTTCCTATACCTCTAGGAAGTCGTCGGGACAATTTGTACGAAGCCCAAAAGGAGGCAGGAAACTTTTAAGAAGCCGACGGGTCCTTGTACGAAGCCCAAGAGGAGGCTATCATTCCCGGAGGAAGAGATCATTATACGAAGCCTAAGAGGAGGCTGGAAACTTCTAAGAAGCCGTAGGGTCCTTGAATAATGCCTAAGAGGAGGCCGATGCTTTTAAGAAGCCCGTGGGTCTATCGTCTCCTTTCCATTAGGAGAGATAACTCTTTTAAAGATAAAAACCACTGGTAAACGTGCGAGGTTTACTATCCAACAACTTTTAGCTTTTAAAGAGGGTTCCTTAGTTAAGGTCCAAGATTATGACCGTAGTGGGTACCCAAACCCCGAAACATTCAAGGCAAGCTATCCACAAGGAATAGATCAAGTCAGGAAAGTTCGAGAATTTGGAAGAAACTCAAAGATGCCATTCACGGAGAATACATTCATCTTGGGGAGTAGAGCTTCTTGACGATTCCTAAGGAGGACAGCCGAAGAGAAGACTGTATCTGGTGCTCATATTGGGGATCTAGGCGTCTATTTCTACGAATAAATGAAACGGCGTCACCTAGTTCTAGACGTAGTTGTTGGGGAAACTCGAAATATCTATACTATTATTACACAGTAGATATGAGTTTATGAAAGGAGACTTACAGTGAGCAGCCCCACAATACAGTTTATAATATGAAAGCAGTAAACGAAAGCAATAACCACTTACTCGGTTGTAGTGCTTCCATGCTGTTTGGTTAGTTGTTCAACAAAGAAAGATTGAAAACAATAGTATATTCAAAATCAAAGGAGAAAGTGCTTTGAAAAAGAAAGAGTTGGGGCTTACAGCTCAAGGAGAGGCCCAGGGTTTTATCAGTGAGCGCACTGTTTGACTTTGTACAGAGGGACTTGTACAAGTGACTGGGGCCCAAAATGGTTTTCTGTACAAAGGGATGGGTCTTACACTCTCTCAAGAGGCCCAAAAAGTTTAAAGAAAAAGAGAGTGGGGCTTATAACACGAGGGTAGGCCCAAATGATTTTTCGTTTAAAAATGGCGATCGCGCCGAGGTTTTCTTTTAACGCAGAGGGACTTATACAATAAGTGAGGCCCAAGATGTCTTGGTTAAAAGGGGGATTGGGTCTTACACACTAATAGAGGCCCAAAGTGTTTTGAATGGGTCTTATAGCTCAAGGAGAGGCCCAAAGGATTCTTTTATTTTAAACGGGCGACGATCGCGCCGTTTACTTGTACAGAGGGACTTATACAATGAGTGAGGCCCAAAACGTTTTTGTACAAGGGGGATGGGTCTTACACTCTAATAGAGGCCCAAAGAGTTTTGAAAATGATTTATGAGGGTTGAATTAATCCAAAACCCTAATTTGTTTTCAAAATGTATTTAATTGAATAAAAATTCAATTAAAATGATCAAAAATTGTTTAACACATGGAAAACAAATTGTGATCTTGGATTAATGCTTCAAAAATTAAGTATTGACCTACAAAATAATTAGAAAGCATTAAAAGTTGCAAAATCAATGTAGAAAAAATATTTAAAATGCCAAAAACAATCAAAATATTAATTCTTTACAAAAATATCAATTATATGAAATAAATAATATTTTTGGGATTTTTGGGAAAATAAAATATTTTAACATTTTTTTGAATTATTAAAAAAAGAATCAACTCAAAATCATTAAAACTCATAGAGAAATTAATTTTTGAATCAATTAAACAAAATCACAAAATTCAAATATTTGAATTTCTAAAAATGGCGCCAAGAACAAGCTGAAGAACACGCGCGTGTTCTTGGTTTCTCAGATTTGCATTTTCTATCCAATCTCCATGAATACGTAATCATATCATGCAATCCACATATCATTATGCTCGTCTCAATCTCACGATCATGTCTATGTACTTTAATTTCATTTAAATTAACCATACAACAAGAAATCACGAAGAGACCTCAAGAACCCTAATTTCTGCATGAAGGCTAGGATTTTTGATACACGATTCAAACAATGCAATTAATTGAGGGAAAACATTTCATTCATGATTATGAACATATGGCCAAATTATTGTGCGAGGAAATATGCATAGATTGAGAGATGACCAAGCATGTGCTTACCTCCAAGCCGTGACAGCAAGTGCAATGTGATTTTTGATTTGGAGGTGTTACAGATGAGTTGTGATGATCTGAACAGCTTCCCTACACCCTATGGATTGTGTTTGGATGGTTGGACTTGATTGAAATTGGCTGGATCATTTTGTGGTACCTCAGCTGCACTTTGGTTAAAACCTTGAGCAACCAGCTGGTGATTTTGTGAAATTGATGTTTCAGAAGTAATCTAAGTGTTTGATCATCTCATATGTGATGTATGTGAGGTGTGTGGGTGATTGGTTTGATTGGAATTGCTCTCAAACTCAAAACCCGATAGTGACTTGCCTTAGAAGGCAAAATTGGAGTGAACGAAGAGATTTTGAGGAAAGCATCTGTTAGATGGCTTTGGTGTACTCAAACTGACCACAATTGAGCTCTATTTATAGTAGAGCAAGTTTGTTTTGCAAGGAATAGTGCATGGCAGCTGGTAAGTAGGTTTGGCCAATGTTGGCAAATGAAAATCCAAGTCTCCTCTAGCCATTGACTAGAGGTTAGGGCACCGAGCTTTGGTTCCCTTGGTCTTGGATAAGTCTTGACTGATTTCAGATGAGAATGGCTCAGTCTATACCACCTTGATGGTTCCATTGAATGCCTCATTCCAAATTTGAAGTCTTGTCCCCATTTTGGCCATTCTAGGTTCAACATGTTATTTCTTGTTCCATGGACTTTGGAGGCTTGGCTCAGTGATTGTCCCCTTTAGATTCAATCCTATGAGGTGTCCAAGTGGATAGGAGCAATTGAATTTGGCTGATTTTGGCAAATCGACCAAAGTTGCAAATTCTGCCTTGCCTTGACAGATTTTAGCAAGGCAACTTGCCAATGTCATATCTCATGGTGTAAGTTGAATTTGGCAATGTTCTTGGCCATTTTGGAAAGCTCTTACAAGATACAACAACTGTTTGAACAAGTTTGGTTTTGATCTCTTTTGATTCCAAGTGAAAAATCCCCTACATTTGGCAAAAAGTGAGGCAGAATCTGACTTAGTGAAAATTTCACTAAGTGTTGGAAAAAGTGACATTTTCACTTTTCAGCCACTTTGATCACTCCATAACTCAAAATCCTTAATGAATTGGAATGACTTGTAGTTGAAGTTTTTGTAGGTGATAATGAGGGCTACAAATCCATCTTTGGATGAGAAAAAATGGCCTTGTGGTTTAGGAGTTATGGTCCTTCAAAGTTGGTACCCTTGCCACTTTAATTTTTAACTTAGAAAAATTTCTAAGTTTTATGGTTACCCCTTTTACAAGTTATCTCACTTTTCTTGATTTTTCTTGATGAATGATGATTCAAATCATACATTAACATCATTTTAGGGTTAAAAATCCATTTTGGTGAAAAATCTCAAAAAGTCAAAGTTGAGTTTTGTGCACAGTTGACTTTTTATCAGATGAATTCCAAACTGTGCAATTCTTCAGGAAATCATGTCCTTGACCTAAATCAAACTTGATGGACATGTTCCATGGGTGTCATAGGGTATATTCAATCATGTATTAGGGTATGGGAGCATGTCTTGGTCAAAAGTCAAAGGTACAGTTGACTTTTCCCTTAAAACCCTAATTGTGGTGCAGATGGAATTGAGACTTGTTGCTCAAGCTTCTTGGATCAATCCATTGTTCCAAATGGATCAATATGGTATATTAGAGACCCTCAAATCATCTCTTGAGGTCTTGGCTCATGATTTGTCCCAAAAGTCAACTTAGGGGTGAATTAGGTCAAGAAACCCTAATTCCTGATTTTTTATGAATGCATCCCTTGAGGCAAAATTGACTTGATGCATGGGTTCATGAGGTTCCATGAAGTATATTAGGTTATGTTTTGGGTCAATGGCTTGTGCCCAGATGAAACTTTTCATCTGGAGGCCCTGGGTGATCAAAAACCCTAATTTGGTGACACTGGCGATCTTGAGGCTTGATCCACCTAGAAGGGAGCAACCTTGTGCTTAATCCTTGAAGTGGGAGTCCTTTTGATCCTTTGAGGATGTTTGAGAGATTAGACAAGTTGAAAATCAAGTCATTTCTTGATTGAGCCTTTGTCTAAAGCTCAGAGAGGGCTTGAAACCCTAATTTTGATTGTAGTGGATGCTCACCCATCTTTGGGGAGACTAATGAGGTACAAAAGTACATCCATATTGTGCTGATGATTTGCACAATGATGGGAAATCTTAGTGGTCAAAATTTGGGGTATTACAATACAGACTAATGGATGAACACAATTGGATACTCGACCACTGGGGGGATGAAAAGTATCACCTGGTCCAAAGATAGAAATTCTGCCTTGCTTAGGAGAAAGTAGTTCCTGCGGGGAACACGTTGGTCGGGCTTAGGAGGTAAGAACTCTCTCGGGGATATCAGATGGGAAAATCACATCTGATATAGTTGATCCTTCGTTCAGGCTTACTGGTTTAGAAGGAGTACTTTGATTATGCACTTTGAGGTTCAAACACCTTTGGAGAAGCAATCGATGTTCTTTCGATGTTCAACAGTCAAAAGAATTACCATCTTTATTTTAAAAGCAAAAAAATTTGACAAGTAAATTCATTTTTTTTTCATTTCAAGAATCGTTAATCATGTTAAAATGTCGTTCTGTAAAGCTAAAACAAATCAGAATTGTAAACAAAAGCACTAAGGCTCAAATTTTATTGATAGGATGGAAATCAGGCAAACGCGTGATTCCATAGAGTAATTACGAAGTTAGAAAATGATAATTTTAGGGAAAAGGGCTACATTGAAACATAACGACCACTACCCTTCTACCAACTTTGAATTTGGGACATCCTGAGATTTTGTCGAAGATGACCTTGACTGGAATTTTCTGATGGATGGCATGACTGCTACTGAGGGATTTGCCCATTTGCTGGACATAGTTACTTGCCATGAATCCCTAACTTTTGCTTGGATTGTACTTTGAGATTTCCAATCCACCGGGATGATTTTTTTTATTATGTCTCTAATTTTTTCCTGGACTGCCCTTTTGGGTTTTCAATCCACCAAGATGTTTTTTTTAGTTTAGGCGAAGTATTTCTTGACTACATCAACATTCGTGGGGTAGGAAATTCTTCTCCATCCATGGTTGCGAGTCTCAAGGCACCGCCTGAGAAAGCTTTCTTGACCACGTAGGGGCCGTCATAATTCGGAGTCCATTTGCCCCGAGAGTCAGTGAGAAATGATTATATCTTCTTGAGCACAAGGTCTCCTTTTCTGAAGACACGAGGTCGGACCTTTTTGTCGAACGCCTTCTTCATTCTTTGCTGATACAACTAACCGTGTCATAGTGCCATTATTCGCTTTTCTTTGATCAGATTCAGTTCATCGTGTTGACTTTGACACCATTCAGCTTGTGTAAGCTTAGCTTCCATCAATACCCTGATTGATGGGATCTCTACTTCTATGGGGAGCACTGCCTCCTTGCCATATACTAGAGAGAAAGGGGTTGCCCCTGTTGAAGTGCGGACAGATGTACGATAACTGTGAAGAGCAAAGGGTAGCATCTTGTGTCAGTCTTTGTAGGTTACAACCATTTTTTGAATAATCCTCTTGATGTTCTTGTTAGTCGCTTCTACCGCTCCGTTCATCTTAGGTCGGTAGGGAGATGAGTTATGGCGTTCAATCTTGAACTCAGTGCACAACTCTTTCATCATCTTATTGTTCAAGTTAGATCCATTATCAGTGATGATCTGGCTAGGAACACCATAACGACATATGATATTGTTTTTGATAAATCGGACCACCACTTGTCGGGTTACATTGGCGTATGATGCTGCTTCAACCCACTTAGTGAAGTAGTCAATGGCTACCAGGATGAACCGATGTCAATTTGAAGCCTTGGGTTTAATCATGCCAATCACGTCGATTCCTCATATGGAAAAAGGCCATGGGGAAGAGAGAACTTTGAGATGTGTTGGCGGTACATGGATTTTGTCTGAGTATATCTGACACTTGTGACACCTCCTCATGTACTTGTAGCAGTCGGATTCCATGGTCAACCAATAGTACCCTGCTCTCAGAATTTTTCTCGCCATTGTGTGTCCGTTGGCATGAGTGCCAAAGGATCCTTCGTGGATTTCTTTTATCAGCATGTCTGCCTCTGGTCTGTCTACACAACGGAGCAAGACCATGTCAAAATTTCTCTTATAGAGTGTGTCACTGCTCAGGAAGAAACTATCTGCCAGTCTTCTGAGGGTCTTTCTGTCTTTTCTGGATGCGTCGGGTGGGTACTCTTGTTTCTAAAGGAAGCATTTGATATCGTGATACCAAGGTTTGTCGTCTATGACTGCTTCAATTGGAAGATGTAAGCGGGTCTTTCGAGGCGCATTATGTCGATCTTAGGTAGGTCGTTCCATTGACCTACACTAATCATGGAAGAGAGAGTGGCTAATGCATCAGCCCTGTGATTCTCTTCACGAGGGATATGATGAAACTCGACTCGGTTGAAGAAGGGTAACAACCTTCTTGCGTAATCTTTGTAAGGAATTAGTCCTGACTGGTAAGTGTTCCAATCTCCTTTGATCTGATTGATAACCAGGGCTAAGTCACCATATACATCGAAGCTCTTGATCCTTAAGTCGATCTCTTCCTCGAGACCCATAATATAAGCTTCGTATTCGGCCTCGTTATTTGTACACTTGAATGTTAGTCGTGCGGTGAAAGGAATATGGGTACCCTGAGGTGTTATAATGATTGCCCCAATTCTGTTTCCATAATGATTAACAGCTCCGTCAAAGATAAGTCCCCACTGGGAACCTGGTTCTGGCCCTTCACTGGGTAGCGGTTCATCGCAATCTTTCATTTTCAAGTACATGACATCTTCGTCTGGGAAGTCAAACCCGACTGATTCCTGATCGTCAATTGGTTGATGAGCCAAATGATCGACTAAAATACTTCCTTTTACGGCTTTCTGAGCATGGTACTCTATGTCGTATTCTAAAAACAACATCTGCCAACGGGCAATCCTTCCCGTGAGAGCAGGCTTTTCAAAGACATACTTGATTGGATCCATTTCTGAGATTAACCAAGTAGTGTGACGAATCATATACTGGCGAAGACGTTTGGCTGCCCAAGCCAGAGCACAACAAGTTTTCTCAAACATAGTGTACCGAGTCTCACAGTCGGTCAATTTCTTGCTCAAATAGTAGATGGCCGACTCTTTCCTTTTTGTTTCGTCTTGTTGGCCAAGTACACAGGCCATTGAGTCTTCCAAGACTGTTAAGTAGATGATCAATGGTCTTCCTTCCACTGGAGGTGACAGGATAGGTGGATTCAACAAGTATTCCTTAATACTGTCGAAGGCGGTTTGGCAATCTTTTGTCCAAACGCAGTCCTGATTCTTTTTGAGTAATTTGAAGATCGGCGTGCATATAGCGATCATTAGGAATATAAATTTGGAAATGTAGTTCAAACGTCCCAGGAATCCCCTGACTTGTTTTTCAGTTTTTGGAGAAGGCATTTCTTGAATGGCCTTGACCTTGTCAAGGTCAACCTCAATTCCCTTCTGGATGACGATGAACCCAAAAAGTTTCCCTAAACGGACACCGAAAGTGCACTTGTTGGGACTTAAACAGAGTTTGTACTTTCTCAGACGCTCGAATAGTTTTGACAGGTGGGTCACATGCTCCTCTTCTGTCTTAGATTTAGCAATCATATCATTGACATATACCTCGATTTATTTGTGTATCATGTCATGAAACAGAGTAGTCATGGCCCTTTGATAGGTTGCCCCGGCGTTCTTCAAACCGAACGGCATTACCTTGTAACAAAAAGTACCCCATGGGGTGATGAAGGAAGTTTTCTCCATGTCTTCTAACGCCATTTTGATTTGATTATAGCCCGAGAATCCACCCATGAAGGAGAAGACTTTGAACTTTATTGTGCTGTCTACCAGCATGTCAATGTGCGGTAAAGGGAAGTCGTCCTTTGGACTGGCCTTGTTTAGATCTCTGTAATCCACACACATTCTGACCTTTCCGTCCTTTTTTGGAATTGGTACTATGTTGGCTAACCATTGAGGATATTCTGATGTGGCGAGGAAACCCGCGTCAATCTGTTTCTGTACTTCCTCTTTGATTTTGATGGCCATGTCCGAGTGAGTTCTTCTCAACCTTTGTTTTACTGGCGGACATTCCAATCTTAACGGTAAATGATGTTCCACGATGCTTGTATCCAACTCTGGCATATCCTGATAGGACCAAGCGAATACATCGAGAAACTCTTTGAGAAGCTTTATCAAAATTTCTTTGACAGTCGGATTGAGCAGTGCCCCAATCTTGATCTCCTTTCTCTCTTCTTCTCTCTTTGTGAGGTTCAATGAACCTTTCCTCCTGTCTGAGTAATCGGGAAATCTCTTCTGGAATTTCTTCGTCCACTTCTTCTTCAGCCTCAAATACCGAGAATTCAAAGTAGGGAGAAGGCATGGGATCGTATGTTTCAACGGGGATTAAAACAAGCAATCTGCATGACGTGATGATTGTTTTTAGATAGAGAGAATGCAAGAGTGTGTGCAGTGTATTTTCTTTGAAAAACTGGTTGTTTTTATTATTTGAGTTGTTTTTTAGGATTACCATTTTCTGAAAAAGCGAAAAGAGAAAACAGCAGTAAATGCGGAAATTACAGAACGACGTTATTTTATTTATGATTCTGTCGATTCTTGAAACTACAGCCCTATAAAACAAAACTCAGTCGCTTTGGGCAAAGCAAAGAGAGAAATTTACAGAAAGTGAGCCCTATCAAAACATCTGTTTCACCTGGGCAGGGTGAAAGGTTAAAGACGGCAATTACTTAGACTTATGGACGACTTTCGGAACATCGACAGCAACCCATTGGCGGCAAACTCCTTGGTGGATCACAAAGTATGGTACCTTCCTTCTTGATTTGTCTTCAGAAATGATGCTGATTTCTGGTGGAGTGGGATCATTGGAATCTATCTCCCAAGCAGATTTGTCGTAGACGAACTCTTCTGTTGTAGTTTGCACAATATTTGTACTCTCAGGTAAATCTCCCCATCCAGTTGGCTGAATGTCCTCAAGCCTGATACGAGAGCTTTCAGGAGCGGTGTGTCATACCCCAAATTTTGACCACTAAGATTTCCCATCATTGGGTAAATCATCACCACAATATGGATGAACCATTATGCCTCAGCAGTCTCCCCAAAGATGGGTGAGCATTCACTGCAAATAGGAATTAGGGTTTTAAGCCCTCTCCGAGCTTTAGACAAAGGATCAATCAAGGAATGACATGATCTTCTACTTGTCTAACCTCTCAAACCCCCACAAAGGATCAAGAGGACTCCCACATCAAGGATCAAGCACCAAGTTGCAACATTCCAGGTGGATTAAGCCTCAAGATCGTCAGTGTCGCCAAATTAGGGTTTTGGTCGACCAGGGCCTCCAGATGGAAATTTTCCTCTGGGCATGAGCCAATGCTTCAAATTATAACCTAAGATACTCCATGGGACCTCATGAACCCAATCATCAAGTCAATTTCACCCCAGGGGATGCATTTATCAAAAATCAGGAATTAGGGTTTCTTGACCTAATTCACCCCTAAGTTGACTTTTAGGACAAAACATGATCTAAGACCTCAAGACATGATTTGAGGGTCTCTAACACACTATATTTATCCATTTGCAATAATGGATTGATTAAAGAAGCTTGATCAACAAGTTTCAATTTCATCTGGACCACCATTAGAGTTTTGAAGAAAAAGTCAACTGCACCTTTGACTTTTGACCAGGACACACTCCCAAACCTTTGGACATGATTCAATACACCCTACAACACCTACGGAATCCATATATTAAGTTTTATTTAGGTCAATGACTTGATTTCATAGAGGATCGCACAGTTTGGAATTCATCTGATAAAAAATCAACTGTGCACAAAAGTCAAAGTTTAACTTTTTGAGATTTTTCACAATTATGGTTCCTTAACCCTAAAATGATGTTAATGTGTGATTAGAATCATCATTCATCAAGAAAAATCAAAGAAAGTGGGATAACTTGTAAAAGGGGTAACCATAAAAACTTAGAATTTTTCTAAGTTATGAAACAAAATGGCTAAGGTACCAACTTCCAAGGATCATAACTTGAGATCCAAGCAACCATTTTGGAGGGTCCAATGATGGATTTGTAGCCCTCATGGCATACTTTAAAAGTGTCAACTTCACCTCATTCTAATTCCTCATGGATTTTTAGTTATGGTGTGATCAAAATGGCTGAAAACATGAAAATCACATTTTTCCAACACTTAGTGAAATTTTCACTAAGTCAAAATCTACCTTACTTTTTCCAAAATGTAGGGGTAGTTTTTACCTTGATCCAAGTCAAACCAAGTCTTGGGTTGAACATCAAAGTTAAAGTATGCCATGAGGGATTTCTAACAAGTACCAGATCATCTCCAAATTCCATTTGAGCAAGGAAATACAACCTTTGAAACATGGCATCATGAACTGATTTTTTCAAAACAGATTTGGCAGATTTTATGCATTTTGCTCGATTTGTCCAAATCTGATAAATCCAAGCCTTGTCATCATTTTGGACACATCTAAGGATCAAATCCAAGGGGGATGATCTGATCTCTAAGCCTCCAAAGTCCATGAATCTACAAATAGCATGCCAAACCTAAAAAGGCTAAAGATGCTTCAAGACTCCAATTTTGTTTTCAAGCATTCAATGGATGCACCAAGGTGGCATGAACTGAGCCTATTCCAACTAAATTCAGTCAAGACTTATATCTGAACCAAAGCTACAAAGCCTGTGCTCTAACCTCTAGTCAATGGCTAGAGGAGACTAAAGATTCCAAAGTGATCCAATTGGCCAAAGGCCTGCTGCAGTTGCCATTCACTATTACTTGCAAAACAAACTTGCTCTACTATAAATAGAGCTCATTTGTGCTCAGTTTAAGTACACCAAAGGCCTACAACACTTGCCTTTCTCAAAATTATCTTGTCACTCTAAAAAATGTCTTTCTTAGCAAGTCACTATCGAATTTTTCAGTAGAGAGCAATTCCACTCAAACCAATTGCTCTAACACCTCATAAACATCATATGTGAGCTTATCAAACACTAAACACACAACTGTAACACTGATTTCTCAGAATCACCAGCCAGTTGAAGGTGTGAAAAATGCAAGAAAGGGGGTTTGAATTGGTTTTTCAAAAATAATTGTTTCTTTTAAATAACTTTCTTGTTAAAACCTTTTTCCCTTTTCTAAAGAACAACAGCTTAGTTAAACAAAAAGGTATAAACACGTTATGTTTATACTAGTTCACTTGAGAATCTCTCAAGTTAGTCTAGTCCACCCGCCAAGGTGATTTTGCCTCTCTCAACGAGGTCTTAATCCACTATTCAACAAAATAGTACACTACACGAGCTACACAGCAGGTGACTAACAATAACCTCTAGAACTTACACTTTTTAGACTTCTCAAGTAATCCAACCACACAGGTCTTACTCAAGGCACAACCTCTAAGACACACATCTTAGACTTCTCAAGAGATCTAATCACTAAGACTCTCTTAAGGAATACAACTTTAAGTTCAAACACAATGAGTTTACAGAGGATTGCTTCTTATCAAGCTGATAACGTAAACACAATTTTAGACCAAGAATGACTTAAGAAAGAATAGAGTTAAAAGGTATTGTCGTTGTTCGCATATGTATCTTTCTTCAAGTCTTTGAGCTTCCTTTTATAGCCGAGTGAAAAAGAGCCGTTGAAATGAAATCATGATAGCTAAGTAGGCTTACGACTAGAAGCGTGAGGACAGGTACAAAATCTTTTGCATGCAACGCATCCTGTCATGTCAGATTGCCTTGCTTGTATTTCGTACAGTCTTCGAGAAATTTAACGTTGTAATGTGGTACAGCTGTACAGTGTGGCAGGTTTTCTTGTCTTCTCGACTTCATAGTCTTTTTGTGAGCGTGAGTAGGAAGGGAAAACATTGTATGGTTCTTATGATTATTAAGTCTTCGAATCATCAGCTCTCCGCTTCCAGAATCTTCAGAACTTATCTTTTGAACCTTGTTCTCTAAATCCACTTTCTTCATATCCAGAGGCTTCTGATGTTAATTTGATGAAGCATGAGTGGAGTCTTTATAGCAGAATATCTGATGCTTCAAGTCTTCCGTTGATTGAAGAAGTCCATTAGGAATCAGTCTTCAGAACTTCAGCACTTGGTTTTTAAGAGCGTTATCCTTTTCTGCTTTAAGTCTTCCGAAACCTCAGTGCCTGTCTTCGGAGTCTTCAGAACTTTTTGTTTGAAAATCGTGAGGCTTTCAGCAATTTGACTTTGTTCCACCAGAACCCTTGTCTCTTGATCTTTAGAATTCATTCTCTTTTCCTTTCGTATTAGAGTTATGTGAATCTTGTCTTATCTTTGAATTGAGTTTTGTTCTTCGAAGCATCTTTCATTAAGCATTGCACCAATTCACGGAAGCAGAACCTATTTGCTAAGTTCTCACACATAACAACATTAGTTGCACGGAATTGTTCATACAAATATTCATCTGTTATCATCAAAACTTAGAGATAATATTGCAGAACCAAATCTTGTTCTCACAATCTCCCCCTTTTTGATGATGACAAAACTATATAATTTGATGACACAATTTTGATATATATAACACAGGGAAAATGAAAAGGTTTTTAGGATAGCTTATCCTTTTTATGAAGTGCTCCCCCTGAGTATTAGACTAAGGTTCTTGCTAGGGCTCCCCCTGACTTCATTAACCTTTTGAGTCTTTCTTTATCATCAGAACTCTGAGTTATCTGCACAGAGAAGAAAAATACCGAAAAATAATCTAATAGAAATGATGGATTTATCTGTTAGCATGTAAGCAACATTATTTTTCAGAAAATGACTATAATCAAAATTATCACATTCATACTCTCCCCCTTTTTGTCATAAATCAAAAAGATTAAAACAGGGATGTCCAAGGGTGAAAAACACAGAACTAAAGCTTAAAAGAAAAACAGAGGTTTATTTGCTGTCAGAGGACAGTTTGTCCCAGATTTTCTTCATCATGATCTGAAGATTTTCATTGACAGTATCTTGCTTGTCAAACCTTTCTCTGAAGTTCTTCTGTTCAGTTCTGATTTCATCAACGGCGTCTCCCAAACGCTTGATAACAGGATCAGAGGTGGAAGTAATCATAGCACTTTCTTTAGCTCTTTCAGCCTCTACAGTTTCTTGTGCCTTTCTAGCAGCTTGCTCTTCTGCTTCTTTAGCAGCCTTTTCTTCAGCTTCTTTCTGCTTATAAGCTAAGGACTTGAGTACTCTGACTCTTGCTTCAGCTTCTGCTCTCTCCTTAGCTTTTGCTAGTTCAGCAGTTATGGTTGTGTTTGAGAAACTTACAATTCTTGTAAGTTCCATGTCTAGCCATTTTTGAAAACTTTGACAAGCACTCTCAAGTTCCATGAGCTTTGTGCTTGTACAAAGTTCCGCTCTTAACCTAGCAAACTTCTCAGGTGCTTTGTCATGAAATTGACTTGTACATTCTTCAAAGGAAGTTGGAGGTGGAGTATTGTAGACAACCACAACGAGGTTGGATTTATCAGAGTTGGTTTCAGATGGTGGTTGCTGAGATAAGTTAATCTCAGTAGCAGCAGGTTCTGGTGATTGTTGTTGATTGTTAGGAGAGACGACTTCTAGTGTTTCCAGATTAATATGAATTTTAGGAGAAAGAAAATCAGACGGCTGGGTTAAGGGTTCAGTTATGATTTTCTGATGAAAAGCATAGGCCATTGGTGAGACAGGTATGTCCTGTAAGGTTGTTAATGAAGGAATTTGTGGAGTTTTTGAATGAGACCATGATGATTGTAGGTTAGATGGTTTGACATAGACTGATGAATCAGGATTTGATTTTGAACTTGTACTCTCGAGGATTTTTGATCTTGTACTCATTTTCCGTGTCTGAGGCTTTGAAAAGATGGTAGTATGCTTTCTTTTCCTTTCAGAAGACTCCATAAGAGTTGGTTCAGAATTTGATTGATCAGTCTTCTCATTCTGCTCTTTTTGCTCCCACTCTTCTTCTTCATGCTTGATTTCACAGACATCATATCCTCGTGCCTTTACTCCATCTATGTATACAGCTAGTTCCTCACGTTGGTAACTTCTGTGATAGGTAGGATAACCCGACACCGTGACCCTTCGTTTGCTTAAATCATCAGAGATTGTGAAAGGATTCACCTTTACTTTATTGATTATCCTCATTTTCTTAAGAGTTGTGGCATTTACTGGTTCTCCAAGGGTTGTGGTCAGATCTTCTGTGTATTTGACTTCTGTAACCAGAGTGTCTATTATACCACTTTCATAGAAAATGTCTGAGAGCATTCTTCCAAAAGGGATGTATCTTGGTATATCATTTCTGTATCCACCGGTTGTCCTGGTTTTTGTTACCATGTCTTTCAGATAGTAGAATAGGATAGAGGGTAGGCACATTCTCTCTTTGGTGATCAGATAGTAAAGCATGTATTTCATGTTGGCGTTGAAGAAATCTGCAGCATGTGATGAGGGCCTAGGATTGATGCAGCCAAGAATGATTTTGTGCCAGATTTTTAAGTATGCATGCAAATCTTCTCTCTTGTACTCCTTTTTGCTCAGTTGATAGTTGGCGTAAATGATTGGGTTGATCCTCTTTTTCACAAATGAAGATTTATTGTTCATCCCATATACTTTCTTGTTCTTCATAAACTCCAGGTTGTAAAGATCGGCAATGGATTTTTCAGTGATGACGATCTTTCTTCCCAGGACATAGGAGACAACATGGATCTTGTCACAAACAGCTTGTCTCCAGAAATATTTTACAAGTGCTTCAAAAACTGGTCCTTTGAGCCTATCAAAGTAATTGGTCCATTCCTGAGCTTCTACTTCTTCGATTAGATTGAATCCATTTTCGGCAAGATTTTGGAAATCTACATGCATTTCCTTGAGTACAGTTAGGTTTTCAAGATTGCAGGTGTCAGAAGCTTCTCTTTGGGTAATGTGTTCTTCGCTTATTTGAGAAGGATGAGATAAAGATGAAGCGACCATTTGATTTGTTAGAGATGTTGTTGAGGATGGCCCGGTTGAGGGGGCTGACATTCTTCTTGATGATTCTTCAAATTCTTGTGAGAACTTGACGGCTTCTTCTTGCATTGGGGTCATCATTTTGAGCGATTGAGAGGAAGAGTAGAGATTTAGGGTTTTGGTGATGAGCGAGAGTGATAGAGTGTTTTGAGGAGTTGAAGAGCACGAAGGAAGAAGAATGAAAGTCTTTGGAATGTTCCCAAGAAATATTAGAGGTAATCTAGGTTACGTCTATTTTCTAATAGATTGAGGGGTTCTGGTATTTATGAGATTGTGAGGTACTTGAGTGGATAGACACGTAAGGAAATAGGCGAATAAATGTGATAAAGTTGAGTCAATCTCGAGAGAAGTGTTGTTCATTTAATTTGAATAGTTAAAGTGACTTAATTTTATTTAAATCACATGCAAAAATAATTTTCCGAGAATATGACATGTCACAAAATTTTCAAAACTTGAGATGTGTTAAGAAGGTGGTTCTAATGAAAAATGCTTTTCACATGAGGTTCTGAAAATGTTTTATTCTGAACAGTATTTCATATTCAGATGTTTTAAAATAATTAGAAATCTATCTTCAGCTAAGGGTTTTGTGAAAATGTCAGCCCACTGATGGTCTGTATCAATGAATTTTAAGCATAGAGTTCGCTTCTGAACATAGTCCCTAATAAAGTGATGTTTTATTTCAATGTGTTTAGCCCTAGAATGCAAAATTGGATTTTTACTTAAGCAGATAGCAGCAGTATTATTACATAAGATAGGAATGTTACTCTCATATATCTGACAGTCTTCCAGCTGATTTTTCATCCATAGCATTTGAGTACTGCATAGGGAAGCCGATATGTATTCTGCTTCAGTTGTTGAGAGAGCAATTGTAGATTGTCTCTTGCTTGACCATGAGATTAGATTGCTTCCTAAGAACTGAAAGTTCCTTGATGTGCTCTTTCTTTCTAATTTGTCTCTGGCATAGTCTGCATCGCAGTAACCAGAAAGAGTATACTCTGATGTTTTCTTATACATCAGGCCAAGATTAGTTGTTCCTTTCAAATACCTTAGAATTCGCTTGACAGCGGTTAAATGTGATTCTCTTGGATCTGATTGGAATTTAGCACATAGATGTACACTGAATAATATATCAGGTCTAGAAGTAGTTAGATATAAGAGAGAACCTATCATACCACGATAGAGTTTTTGACAAACCTTAACTCCTGTTTCTTCCTTTCCCATGACACACGTTGGATGCATTGGTGTTTTAGCAATGTTGCAATCCGTCATATTGAACTTCTTCAGAAGTTCTTTTGTGTATTTGGTTTGATGAATGTAAGTGGCCTCTAATCTTTGATCAATCTGAAATCCAAGGAAGAACTTTAGTTCTCCCATGAGGCTCATTTCAAATTCGGCCTGCACTAACTTTGAAAATTCTTGACATAGAGAAGAGTTAGCAGGACCAAAAATAATGTCATCAACATAGATTTGAACAATGAGAATGTAATTCTTATATGCCTTGCAGAAAAGTGTTGTGTCAACCTTTCCTCTGGTGAAATTGTTTTCTAGTAAAAAC
The DNA here is from genome assembly GCA_022829125.1 of Lathyrus tuberosus. Lineage (NCBI taxonomy): Eukaryota > Viridiplantae > Streptophyta > Magnoliopsida > Fabales > Fabaceae > Lathyrus > Lathyrus tuberosus. The sequence continues at coordinate 11,944,286 of JALAZF010000030.1, read as the reverse complement.
TTGCTCAATCTTTCATACCAAGCTCTGGGAGCTTGTTTTAAGCCATAGAGTGATTTTTTAAGTTTAAAAACCAAGTCTGATTTTTCTGAATTTTCAAATTCAGGAGGTTGTTTGACATAAACTTCTTCTGATATATAACCATTTAAGAATGCACTCTTAACATCCATTTGATATAGAGTGATGTCATGATTTACTGAAAAGGATATTAGCAAACGTATTGCTTCAAGTCTTGCAACTGGAGCAAATGTTTCGTTGTAGTCAATTCCTTCCTGTTGACTGTATCCTTGAGCAACAAGTCGTGCTTTGTTTCTGACAACTTCTCCCATTTCATTTAGCTTGTTCCTAAATACCCACTTGGTTCCTATGACATGAACATTCTTGGGTTTAGGAACTAGATCCCAAACATCATTTTTGGAGAACTGGTTGAGTTCTTCTTCCATAGCCAGAACCCAGTCTTTGTCCATGAGAGCTTCTTCAATTGTAGCTGGTTCTATCAACGATACTAGTCCTACAAGTGTTTCTTCTGATGGTCTAAAGGCTGATCTGGTCCTAATAGGAGCATCTTTGTTACCCATAATTAGTTCTTCAGGATGTGATGTGGACAATCTTCTTCTTCGTTGAGATGGGGTATTTGGAGTTACTTCAATGGTTTCTGGTGTAGGATCTTGCTGTTCTTTGACTTCCTTTACCTTTTCCTTAGATTCAGAGAATCTGGTTTCTAAATCTGTAAGTTTCTCAATTAGCTCTGACTTTTCTGAGTCAGGCTTGTCATTGAATCTTACATGAATGGATTCCTCCACAATTCTTGATTATGTGTTGTAAACTCTGTAGCCTTTCGAGCGTTCAGAGTATCCTAACAACAGACACTTCTGTGCTTTGGAATCAAACTTGCTAAGATTCTCTTTAGTGTTAAGCATAAAAGAGACACATCCAAACGGATGAAAATAAGAAATGTTGGGTAATTTATTCTTCTACAATTCATATGGAGTTTTATTCAAGATAGGTCTTATAGAGATTCTATTTTGAATATAGCATGCTGTGTTGATTGCTTCTGCCCATAAATGTTTAGCTATGTAAGTTTCTTGGATCATGGTGCAAGCCATTTCTTGCAAAGTTCGATTCTTTCTTTATACAACTCCGTTTTATTGTGGAGTTCTAGGGCAAGAAAAATCATGAGATATTCCATGTGAATCAAAAAGTTCCTCAAAGTTTTTATTTTCAAATTCTCCACCATGATCACTCCTCACTCTGACTATTTTACAATTTTTCTCATTTTGTACTTGAGTGCAGAAGGAAGCAAACACAGAATGTGATTCATCCTTGTGTTTTAAGAATTTTACCCATGTACATCTGCTGTAGTCATCAACAATGACTAGTCCATATTTCTTACCATTGAGAGAGGCCGTTTTTACATGGCCGAACAGATCAATGTGAAGAAGTTCCAACGGTCTGGAGGTGGAAACAACATTTTTTGCTTTGAAAGAGGTTTTTGAAAACTTTCTTTTCTGACATGCTTCACAAAGAGCGTCTGAAGAATATTTCAGATTTGGCAAGCCTCTAACAAGACCAAGCTTGTTAAGATGAGAGATTCTTCTCAGACTGACATGGCCAAGTCGTCTGTACCAGACCCATTGCTCTTCGTTTACAGAAAGAAGACATTTTATATTTTGATGTTTTAAATCAGATAACTTAATTTTGTAAGTGTTGTTTTTCCTCTTTCCGTTGAATAGGACATATCCATCCCTCTGACTTACAGCTTTACAAGATGTTTGATTAAAAATGAGATCATAACCACTGTCACTAAGTTGGCTTATTGACAACAGATTATGCATTAGACCTTATACTAACAGAACATTTTTAATGGAAGGAAGCTTACCATTTCCAACGGTTCCGGAGCCAATGATTCTTCCTTTCTGATTTCCTCTGAAATCGACAACGCCTCCAGGTTTAAGTTTCAGATCTTGGAACATAAGCCTTTCTCCCGTCATGTGTCGCGAGCACCCACTATCCAGGTACCATGACTGGTGTTTCAATGGAGCTATTAAGGATATCTGCAACATAAATTATCTTGTTTTTAGGTACCCATTTTGTGGGTCCTTTCACATTAGTTTTTCTAAAGGTTCTGACCCCTTTAGATTTCCTTACATTAGCAAAACGGTGTGGAGTTTGTGCACAGTATTCGTGTTTAGAGTACTTCTTTAGTGGATGTGTTTGTGTAATCCTAGTGTTTAAACCTTTTGGTTCTGAATGCTTAATATTAGTACAAGATGGAATAAACTGTTTGGACAGAGGTATTACTTTGATGTTTTTGGTTTCATCATATGGTTGAGATGGTCCTGAATATCCTAGACCTCTACTACCATTTCTACTGACTCCATAGATTAGTGAAGCCATTTTGCTTCTATCTACGCTTTTGGCAAGAAAGTTTTTAAATGCGTTATCATATTTGTCTTCTTTACTAGTGTTAGCTGAGTTTGAGACAATTTCTTCTTCTACCTTAGATAATTTACATTTCAGGATAGAGTTTGAGTTTTCTAAGACAGATATTTTCTCATTTTGCTCAGAGATGATTTTCTTATTTTTGGTAAGATCTTCTGAAGAAACTATAAAACTCTTTTTCAAGATTTTGAATTTGCTTTGAAGATTTTGATATCTTTTAATAAGTTCAGTTAATCCTAATTCAAGTTCAGAACGTGATAAGGAAGAAAGTACCTCTCTTTCATCGTCAGAGTCTAATAGTTCTTCCTCTGACGAGTTGCTTCTGGTTTCTGCCATGAATGCCATGTTGACCCGACCTTCATCAGCATCATCTTCATATTCTGAGTCATCCCAGGTTGCCATGATACCCTTTTTGGTTTTCCTAGGTCTTTCTTCTTTCTTGGCCTTTGGACAGTCATATTTGAGATGTCCAGGTTCTTTGCATTCAAAACACGTAACATCTTTTCCATAGTTTATTCTTTGACCAGATGTAGATTCGAATCTTCTCCTTGGTCCTTTGAACTTGTTCCTTCTGTACTTCCAAAGTTGACTTATCTTTCTTGATATGAGTGATATATCGTCTTCTTCTGAATCTTCTTCAGATTCTTCCATCTCTTCTTCTGCCTAATACGCCTTCTTCTTTTCTGGCTTTGCTTTTAGTACAATGAATTTGTTTTTCTTCTGAGGTTCATCTCCTTGAAGCTCTATTTCATGACTTCTTAAAGAACTGATAAGTTCTTTAAGACTGATATTATTCAAATCCTTTGCAACTTTCAAGGCAGTCACCATTGGTCTCCATTTTGCTGGAAGACTTCTGATGATTTTCTTGACATGATCAGCAGTAGAGTAGCCTTTGTTTAGAACTCTGAGTCCGGCAACAAGCATTTGAAACCTTGAGAGCATGGTTTCAACAGACTCATCTTCTTCCATTTTAAAGACTTGGTATTTCTGGATTAGCGCAAGAGCCTTTGTTTGCTTGACTTGAGCATTTCCTTCATGAGTCATACGAAGAGAGTTAAAGATTGATTTTGCAGTTTCTTTGTTTGTGATTTTCTAATACTCAGTATAAGAAATTGCGTTCAACAGAATGGTTCTTGCTTTGTGATGATTTTTGTAGGTTTTCTTCTTTGCATCTGTAAACTCACTTCTTTCAATCTTTTTACCTACAAAATCTATTGGATGACTATAGCCATCAAGTACTAGATCCCATAGATCTAGATCAAATGATAAGAAATAACTTTCAATTCTATCTTTCCAATAGTCAAACTTTTCACCATCAAAGATAGGGGGTTTTGCAGTGTAAGATTCTCTTTTAATAACATTTGTTTCAGAAGTTGTTGGTGGTGGTGTAGTCATTTTTTTCACACTTGGATCGGTACTGAACACTGTTAAGTGCTTGATAAAAATTCAATCTTTTTATCACTTCAGAACCGGAGCTCTGATGCCAATTGAAGGTGTGAAAAACGCAAGAAATGGGGGTTTGAATTGGTTTTTCAAAAATAATTGTTTCTTTTAAATAACTTTCTTGTTAAAACCTTTTTCCCTTTTTCTAAAGAACAACAACTTAGTTAAACAAAAAGGTATAAACACGTTATGTTTATACTAGTTCACTTGAGAATCTCTCAAGTTAATATAGTCTACCCGCCAAGGTGATTTTACCTCTCTCAACGAGGTCTTAATGCACTATTCAACAAAATAGTACACTGCACGAGCTACACAGCAGGTGATTAACAATAACCTCTAGAACTTACACTTTCTAGACTTCTCAAGTAATTCAACCACACAGGTCTTACTCAAGGCATAACCTCTAAGACATACGTCCTAGACTTCTCAAGAGATCTAATCACTAAGACTCTCTTAAGGAATACAACTTTAATTTCAAACACAATGAGTTTACAGAGGATTGGTTCTTATCAACCTGATAACGTAAACACAATTTTAGACCAAGAATGACTTAAAAAAGAATAGAGTTAGAAGGTATTGTCGTTGTTCGCATATGTATCTTTCTTCAAGTCTTTGAGCTTTCTTTTATAGCCGAGTGAAAAAGAGCCGTTGAAATGAAATCATGATAGCTAAGTAGGCTTACGGTTAGAAGCGTGAGGACAGGTACAAAATCTTCTGCATGCAGCGCGTCCTGTCATGTCAGATTGCCTTGCTTGTATTTCGCACAGTCTTCGAGAAATTTAACGTTGTAATGTGGTAGAACTGTACAGTGTGGCAGGTTTTCTTGGCTTCTCGACTTCAGAGGCTTTTTGTGAGCGTGAGTAGGAAGGGAAAACATTGTATGGTTCTTGTGATTATCAAGTCTTCAAATCATCAGCTCTGCGCTTCCAGAATCTTCAGAACTTGTCTTTTGAACCTTGTTCTCTAAATCCACTTTCTTCATATCCAGAGGCTTCTGATGTTAATTTGATGAAGCATGAGTGGAGTCTTTATAGCAGAATATATGGTGCTTCAAGTCTTCCGTTGATTGAAGAAGTCCATTAGGAATCAGTCTTCAGAACTTCAACACTTGGTTTTTAAGAGCGTTATCCTTTTCTGCTTTAAATCTTCCGAAACTTCAGAGCCTGTCTTCGGAGTCTTCAGAACTTCTTGTTTGAAAATCGTGAGGCTTTCAGCAATTTGACTTTGTTCTATCAGAACCCTTGTCTCTTGATCTTTAGAATTCATTCTCTTTTCCTTTCGTATTAGAGTTATGTAAATCTTGTCTTATCTTCGAATTGAGTTCTGTTCTTCGAAGCATCTTTCATTAAGCATTGCGCCAATTCACGAAAGCAGAACCTGTTTGCTAGGTTCTCACACATAACAACATTAGTTGCACAAAATTGTTCATACAAATATTCATCTGTTATCATCAAAACTTAGAGATAATATTGCAAAACCAAATCTTGTTCTCACACCAGTTACTCAAGTTTTCAACCAAGTTGCAGTTGAGATGCCATGAAGTGATCCATCCATTTCCAATCAAGTCCAAGCATTCAAACACACTCCATATGGTGTAGGGAAGCTATTCAAATCATCACAACTCATCTGTAACACCTCCAACTCAAAAATCACATTGCTCTTGTTGTCACGACCTTCAAGTAAGCCTAAACTTGGTCATCTCTTAATATATGCATATTTCCTCGCACAATACTTTTTCCAAATGTTCATAATCATGCATAGAATATTTCCTCTCAATTAATTGCTTTGTTTGAATCGTGTATCAAAATTCTCAGCCTTCATGCAAATTTTAGGGTTCTTGAGGTTTTGTCTTGATTTCTTATTCCATGCTTAAAATAAATGAAATTAAAGACCATAGACATGATCGTGAGGTGAAAACGAACAGATTGATATGTGGATTGTGTGATTTTATCAAGTATTCAATGAGATTGGATAGAAAATGCAAATCTGAGCAAAACTCCCTTCGCGCGTGTTCTTGGCGCCTTTTTCATAAATTTGAATATTTGAATTTTGTGATTTTATTTAATTGATTCAAAAATTAATTTCTCAATGAGTTTTAATGATTTTGAGTTGATTCTTGTTTTAATAATTCACAAAAATGTTAAAATATTTTATTTTGCCAAAAAATTCCTAAAAATATTATTTATTTCATATACTTGATATTTTTGTAAAGAATTAATTTTTATTTGTTTTTAACATTTAAAATATTTTTTCCTCCTTGATTTTCCAAATTTAATTGATTTCCAATCATTTTATGGATATAAACATGATTTTTGAAACATTGATCCAAGATCACCACTCATTTTTTCATATGTTTTCAATAATTTTTATTAATTTTTAAACAAAATTAATTCCTTTTTAAACAAAATTAGGGTTTTGATTAATTCAACCCTCATCAATCATTTTCAAATAATTTTTGGGCCTCTTGGTAGAGTGTAAGTCCCATCCTTTTGTAAATAAAAACCTCTTTGGGCCTCTGTGTATTGTATAAGTCCTAATACCGTCAAAAGGTTTGGCGCAATCGTCGCCCTTTTTTACAAAAACTCTTGGGCTTCTCCTTGAGCTATAAGACCCAGCTTTATTCATTTTCAATCTTGTTGGGCCTCTAATAGAGTGTAATACCCAACTCCTTTTGAAAACCAAAACCTTTTTGGGCCTCAGTCATTGTATAAGATCCACTGTGTTTTCAAAAACCTCAGCGCGATCACTGTTCTCAAACAAACCCATTGGGCCTCTCCTGGAGTTGTAAGCCCCAATCTTTTTCTTAAAACCTCTTTGGGTCTCAAATAAGGTATAAGACCCAATCCCCTATGTACATAAATAATTTGGGCCTCAGTCATTGTATAAGTCCCGGTACAGTTTTCAAAACAACAGTGCAATCACTGTTAAAACTTGGGCCTCTCTTTGAGCTATAAGCCCTAACCATCTTTTCAAAATACTTTCTCCTTTGATTTTGAATCCAAAAGTATAGTTGCTATCAAAACTTTATTTAATTTCTTTGTTGAACAACTAACAACACAGCATGGAAGCTCTACAACGGGTAAGTGTTTATCCGCTTTCTTTTATTTTCTTTCATATATATAACTGTATTGTGGGGCTGCTTCACTGTAAGTCTTCTTTCATACCTTCTTTAAATACTGGTCATATATCAACTATATATATACTAATATAGTTATTTAGAGTTTTCCCCAGCAACTACGTCTAGAACTAGGTAAAGCCCTGTTGGTCACTCTTTAAATACAAACAAAACTAGATCCCCATAGGATTTCCAGATACAGTCTTCCCTTCTCTTGGGGTTAATCAATATGGAACAAAGAGAAAGGCAGTATTCTCAGTGAACCTTTTCTCAAATTGTCACCCTTAGAAATTGTCAAAGAAATTCTACTCTCCAGAGTTGATCTATTCTCCGTGAATAGCATCTCTTGAGTTTCTTCCAAATGCTCGAACTTTCTTGGAATGATCTCTTCTCTGTGAATTGCATTTCTTGAACTTCTCTTGGTTTAGGGACCCACAGGCTTCCTAAAAGCATCCCCGCCTCCTCTTGGGCTTTGTACAAGGACCCTTCGGCTTCTTTGAAGTTCTCATGCCTTCTCTTGGGCTTAATACAAGGACCCTAACGACCTCTTAAAGGTATAAGACATAACTTAGTCATCCTTTGCTAGAGCAGTCTTTCCAGTGTCAAACCTCAAGCACCTTTAGGGTTGATTCTCATCCCTTAAGGCCATTGCCCTCTTTTGGGCATCCTACAAAAGATAAAACTCTTCAACACCAGTAGACTTGGACAGTTTAAACCCCTTTGAGTCTCAAAGACATTCTCAACTTCTTGTCAATCATAGGAAAAAACACCGATCACTTTGGATAAATCTCCAGCAGAAACCCGGTCTCTCTCATGAGAGTTCCCCATCCTTGGGCCTGCCTATGGATCTAATCCTCAGCAGTAACATAGCCTACTCTTAGGCTTTGTATAATGATCTTTCCTCAACACAGTCAGGCTCCTCTTGGGCTTTGTACAAAGATCCTCCCCCAGCGGAGCTAACCTTTTCAGACTCTCTTGTTGATTCAATCACTTTTCAGACTCTCTTGTTGAGTCAATCACTTTTTAGACTCTCTTTTTGAGTCAATCATTTTTAGACTCTCTTGTTGAGTCCATCACTTTTCAAGACTCTCTTTTTGGGTCAATCTCCTTTTAGCCTCAATCTCGGGCTTCGTACGAGATAGCAAATCACTCTCTTGTTGAGTATAAAAGACTCTCTTGTTGGGTCAATCACCTTGGCAAGACTCTTTTGTTGAGTCAACCCCTTTAGCCCCCGTCTTGGGCTTTGTACAAAACATATAAAAGCACTCTCTTGTTGAGTCAACCCCTTTAGCCTCCGTCTTGGGCTTTGTACAAGACATATAAAAGCACTCTCTTGTTGAGTCAACTCCTTTAGCCTCCGTCTTGGGCTTTGTACAAGACATATAAAAACACTCTCTCGTTGAGTCGGTCTTATCTAGCCTCCTCTTAGGCTTCGTATAAAGAAATCCCTAGTTGAGTCAATCAACCTTTTAGCATCAAACTTGTGCTTTGATCAAAGCACACAAACATCAATAGTTCATCTTTAGAGATAACAAATTATCTTTCAGTCAACCTTTTAGCTTCAATCTTGGGCTTTGAACAAGACACAAATACTCCATTTAGCCTCTGTCTTGGGCTTTGAACAAGACACCAAAACATTTGTTTCCTCCCATAGAATAGGAGGAACTACAATTGCTCTGATTTCCCTGTTTCGTTTAAACGGGAATACGTAGGCATAAGATTACGAAATCTTAACGAGCATACTAATAAAAAACCTAGGTCCAGTACCGTCATACCTCAATAAAAAACCCAAATCAAGCACCTTATCAAAAGCCTCAAGACACCCTATTCTCAAGCGAAATAACCTAAGACAGACCCCCTATTTTGATAGCATCTGTAAACCAACAGTCATCTGTTTAAACTCAGTATGCAAGCAGGGTTAATTGGAGACATCTATTTCCCTTCCTTAATCAGCTTCACAGGATAAAAAAATGAATCGAACTGTAGTACCAAAGCGATAGTGATTCGAAACCACAAAAATTGCGCTACACGGTGTACTTGACCAAGTAGTCGAATTTGCCACTCGATTGTCCCAGGGTGTCCCACACTTTTTTGGAACTGGAGGAGTCATCTCTCTCGACGACGTTGACCTCGAGAAAAGCATAGTTGATGAATTCTAGTCCTGCAAGCCTTGCAAATTCATCGTCGTGCTAGATATTTTCTGAATGCCCTGAGTGTTGATCCCATGACATGGTGGGGACGCAGGTATTCTTTTCAATAATGCTCAGTTGATAAGCATCGTTGGGCTGACTCTGTTGCCCCAAGTCTCCTGGATACGGCTTCCAGATAGGCAGGCCATCTGTCACTCCCGAGGATTTTCATCCAGGTACAAACGCGAAAGTGGCACGGAAACAGAGTCGCCAGCAATGTGTATTTATCCCAAGAGAGGGAAAGGAAACATTGCGTAAACCTGAGGGAAGGAAAAGCATGGTCTCACGACCAAGTGAAACGGGTAAGGGAGTCGGTTACGTGAAGGGAAGGTGTTAGCACCCCACGCATCCATCGTACTCGATGGGATCCACACTTGTTGTCTCGATCAAAGGGTGTCGTCAACTGGAGCTCCACTACTACTGGAAAGGAGAAGGAACGGGAACGGAAAAGAACGAAGAAACGAAGAAAAAAAGAAAAAGAAGTGACTCGATAGGACATCACCGTCCTATGCCTACGTATTTCCTCGTGCAATGGGAAAGTCAGAGTCAATGTAGTTCGGACGACGAACTAAGGGGGGAGGTTGCTCGCCAAGATATCACCGTCTTGTGCCTACGTATCCTCAATCAGACGAGAAAGAGGAAATCAGAGCAGTCGTAGTTCGACCTACGGGTCGAAAAGGAGAAGGGTTCTCGATCGCATGGGTGCGAGAGAAAAGGGGAAGTTAGTTGTTAGTGTGCTTGCCAAGGATAGGGATCCTCGTACCTACGTATCCTCAATCTATCCAGAGAGAGGAAGTCAGAGCATCCGTAGTTCGTGGTAACGACCACAATGGTTAAGTGTTTTTTATGAGTGACGTTAGGTTCGCATCCGGCAGTTAGGGTCGATGCTGTTTGCAACGAGACGAAAGTAACGTGCTCTTTTCTGAAAATAAGGTTTGAGATTAACGACCCCGAAGGATGAAAAAGGTTTGAGTTTGTTTTTGTGTTTTCTAGACAGAAGTAGATTGAAGTTAGTTCGTAACTTACATTGCACTAAGGTCTACCATGCGGGAACGAGTGAATCGCATGGTCGCCCCCAAATGGGACGTATGCCAAGCACTCTAGAAGAGGAGGGAGATCCCTCGTTCTTCATTTCCTACACTTAAGGCTCGAGCGCAATATTCGTTATAGTTATTAAGTGTTTTAGAAGTGTTATGAGATGAGAAGAGCAGACTCAAAGGAAAATAAAACACTAAAGGAAAACTAATCATTCCTAATGTTATCATGCAAGGGTGGCCCTATAGTTGAGGTTAAAAGGGGAAACATCTACCTAAGTTAGCATGCATGGTTTGAATCCTAATGTCTATCCTACTCCAAGCTTAATCAAAAATTAAGTTGGACTAGGAACCCTAAGGGAGCAAACAAAAGTGAATCCAAGACTTGAATAAGTCTTAAGATCCAAAGGGGAAGGAAGGAGTGAGAGAGATGAAGAAGAAAGAGAGATATGAGATGAGGAACCAAAGAGGGCAAAAATCACATCATGCATATTATATCCAACTCATAGCATTAATCATGCTTCAAAATAACACACAAGGAAGTTCAAGCAAACAAGTAGAAGTAAGCATGAAAGAATGCAAACAAACTTGCATTAGAAACACAAATGAACATCATTAAACATCACACCAAGGTAATGTGAGCAAAGTAAGATGAAGATGAAGCAAAGTCAGAACTCAAGTCATGCTATAACCATCCAATTCAAACATGTAAGAATGCTTCATATTAACATGCATCATGAACCAAAGAAGCAACAATCAAATGCTAATGATATGCATCATACAAATCAAACCACAATGATCAAATGAAATGAAAACATGATGTGAATCCAAGTGGGCAGTAGCAAATGCATCATCCACAAACGAAAATCAAACTCGAGTCAATAAAGAAAGATCATCAAGCATCATACTCAAAGCATGCAACACAACTATGCAAGTATGCCACCAAATAAGGCTCAAAATGGTTCACATGCTTCCACACAAGTAAAACCATACCAAAGAAATATCATTCACTAAAGGTCAAGGCAAAACAGAATCTTAAACATGTCTTATCCATCAAATAAAGATCACAAAGCATCAAGGAAGTTCATGTCATTCAAAGGCACAAAATTAGGTCAAGAAGTGTGCACTAGTATGCTCAAAACATCATCAAATGAAAGCACCAACCAAAAATAGCAAAGTGATCCAATAAAATCTCAAAAAATATCCAAAGACAAGTTTAAACATCCAGTTAGACATGTACAAAATATTGGAAAAGAACAAGTTTAAGAACATGTCCAAAAGTGATCCACAAGGCAAGGTATGTAAGTAATCGAGCATGAATCGAGGAGCATCAAAAATCACATGAAAAATAATCAAAGGTGATCACCAAGGCAGAAAGATAACATTCAAACATTGCTCATCCATATGTCAAAACAAGGTAAAAAGATTGGCTCAAGAAGGCAAGCACATGGCATCAAAACAAAAACATTAACCACAAGGGTAAACATGGAATACACCTTGGAAAATAAAATTATAATTAATTATAAAAACAAATGGAAAATGAAAATAAAATTCATAGAAAATTAAATAAGACATTAAAATACGTTCATGATTTGTTTTAGAATTTTTTGAATAATTGGAAGTATTTCTAATAAATGAAAATAAAAAAAGAAATAAAACATGTGATCAAGTGGAAGGGTGCATTAGAAAAAGTATGTTGCGAATAGCATCAAACAAGAAGCCCAACGGCAAATAGGCCTAAGCTGGCCAAAAAACAAACAAATAAACAAGGAGAAACTCAGGTTTGATTAGATCCATTAGATCTGATCAAAGGCTCAAAACGCGTTGGCATATGAGCCACTAGATCATGAAACTTGGGAAGTACACGTGATGAAGGGCTATGATGGCGCAAGACTACGGTAGACTGCATCCAATGTATCACATGCAGCCAAAAATCAAACCCACTTATGCACCAGCACTGACGTGGTATTCTGGAATGGAATTTCAGGATTTAAAAAAGGAAAAAAATGAAGAAAAACTAGCACCATGGCTGTACAACCCGTACTCAGTCTTCTTCTCCATGGAAACACAAAATTCAAGCTCCATAACAAGTGATACAAATGCAAAGTGACACCACTATTCCAACCGAAATTTCGCGAGGAATCCAAAAATGATATCAGTTTTTGTTCATGCGGAATATTTAAGGAGAAAATCAAGCAAACTCAAAACACACAAAAACTTAAACAAGCTTATTTCATGATGATGATGCAACATAGATGAACATGAGGTTAAGAATATCATTCAACACAACAATACACATGGTTTAGCAACAAGAATCATTGAAAAAGGTTGAGGAATGAACCTGCTCCAAAGTGTGTAGAGAGGCTTAAAGATGGAGCTCTTTCTCCTTCCTCAAAGCTCCGTTTAACCTGGTTCTCTTTGCTATAGCTTCCCCCCATTTCTTACTTGAGATATGTGCAGAGAAGTTGCTCTGTAGTTACTTGTGTTGTGCACATGAGATCCAAAACCAGAGGTATTTGGCCACAAATTGAGCATAATTTTCTTGACTCTCAAAGCTTGTCCAATGCAGTGGGATGGATTTCTATTTATAGAGGGATTATTCCTAGGGTAGGAATAAGGAGTGGAAACGAAGTAAGAGGTTTGTGGTTTGTTATTTTGCTTTGGGAGAGAGAAAGAGAAAAATTACACATGAAGGGTGGTGGTTTGGATGTAGGCTAGGAACCAAGGCCATGTGCATTTGTTTTAGGGTTGGATGATGGTGCAAAATTCGTGTGGTGTGAGCTGGAAATGATTCTACTTGCTGAGCAAGTTTAAAATTCAAAAATGTATATTTCCTCTTTAGGTGATTTTCTTAAAAATGACTATTTACATGGCATGATGGTTTGACCATTTATGGTAATGTTTTGAGTGGTATTTTGGAGTGGATATGACATAAAAGTGAACCTAAAAAATGGTTTGTTTTGAAATTGAAATTGATATGGATATGGAAAAAGAATTTACAAATGGATACTATGGTAATTGAATTAAAAAAAGATATGGATAGAAATGGACGAATTGGTTAATGGATAGAAGATGAATATGGATATGGACTTTAAAAGTGGATAAAAAAATGGATTTTGGATAATAAAAATTGGAAAATTGGTTAGAGAAATGGATAGTTGAAAAATGGTTAAAATGAATTTGAAAGTGGATATTAAGAAAAAGAATGGATATTTGGTTATTGAATTGGATATTCAAAAGTGGATAATGGATAATGTATGAATATTTGCAATGTGGATCTAAATGGATAAATGATTTATGGTTTGGAAAGTCGATTAGTTATACTTGGATATGAAACTAGATGAAGACAACGTTAGAAACAAAGGCTTTTGGCACAAAAGGTTCACGAACTTGGTTTAAGGCATCATTAAAACTTTCACCAAATTGACTCTCACACTTGTGACTCGTATCTCAACTTCCAAATGATCTATACACTTGCACTCTCCAACCTTATCAGCCTTGAATAAATTCCCACAACATGAGTCCACAACTCGATCTCTTGTACCGTGAATACTAAGTTGTATCTGACATGAAACCCTGAGAGGTCGAAACATCAAACCCTGGCTCAATAGCACCCTCAGTTGAATCAACAAAGAAACCCTGAGCCTCTGATACTCTCTCTGAACAGAAAAATTACAATGAGCAGAATTCAACCTCTTGCTCCAACTTAACCTGAAATAGAAACCGACTGAATCACCTCCGAATAGTGCCAACAAGAAAATCCTTTGATCCCATGTCTTAGAAGACCAACGCAATGATATGACTATGAGTTATGACCTAAATGAGATGCAAAATGAGTGCAAAGCAAAAGCCAGAAAAAGTAGAAAAAAGGTAGGGCAAATTTTGGGGTGCTACACCATCCATTGGGCCATAATAGTGATGGTCAAAGTTGTCTTTCATCAGAGTGTCTTCCTCTAATGAATTTGGTGGAGCACGTCAACATTCCGGATCACAATCTCCATATATCATTTTGACGTCTGACTTTGGTATAAATCTCAGACTCTGTGTGGGATAGAAAAATGGTGTAGCCACCTCTTCCTGAGGCTTATAACCGTCCTCATTAAGATAGGACTTCCATTCTTCATCTGTATCGGAGGAATCTCCCCCGTTGATAGTATGCACTTCCTGAGGTAATGGGTGAAGGAAACCTCCACTATGGAAGAAATCCTGAATGGGATGAAGACTTTCATCATTAGCAGCAGTCTGGGTACAAGTTGAGGAAAAACCAAGACCCTTCTTTGTTTTGTTATCAGTAGGAATGACAAGTTGTCCTCATCCTTTGTCATTGTTACTTTTGATCACCTCGAGAGCATCTTTGTACGAGGAAATCGAAGTTCCTTTTTCTGATTGATCTTCATTGCTCACCGGCAGTGCTTGGAACTGAGTTCCAACAACTTCCTCTGGTTCTACACAAGTAGATGATGATAAGTTACTCACGATCAAGGCTTGCACTCCACAAACTGTGACTAGTTGATCGATCTTGACGAACTTCAGCTTCTAGTGCAGTGTCGAAGTGACTGCCCCAGCCTGGTGTATCCAAGGTCTTCCTAATAAATAACTGTATGCTGCCCGAACGTCCATGACCTGGAAAATGACCAGGAAAGTGTGAGGACCGATAGTTATGGGAAGGTCGACTTCGCCAATAACTGCTTTCTGGGATCCGTCAAATGCTTTGACGATGACCTCACTACCCCTTATCGGGGATCCTTTGAATGATAGTCACATTAATATGGACTTTGGCATAACGTTCAAGGTCGATCCAGTATCTACCAGTACGCTGGCTAAAGCATCGTCTTGACAGTTCACTATAATATTGAGCGCCATGTTGTGACTTTTGCCTTCTTCTGGAAATTCCTCGTTACTAAACCCCAAGTTTTTGCAGGCTGTGATGTTGGAGACAATGCTATCGAATTGTCTTATTGTTACATCTTGTTCCACAAAGGTTTGCTCTAAGACTTTCTGTAGAGCCTCTCTGTGAGCTTCAGAACTGAGTAATAGAGATAAAACAGAGATTTTTGAAGGAGTTTGCAACAGTTGATCAACAATGTTGTATTCACTCTTTTGGATGAGCTTTAGCATCTCATCGTTGTTTGTTGAAAGGTCGGGACCACTGGACTGACTGTTTGGTTGACCGGGAACTTCCGTTTGAGGTTCCCTTTCTTTGCTAGGTTCTCCAACTCCTCGGTTGAAGATTCGACCACTCCGTGTTACTTGACTGATGTCTGCAATATTCACGACGGAGGGTAATGGAACTTCTTTTCCATTCTAAACTATTGTTGCATCGTACTTGTAAGGGGTCGCCTTATCGGATTTGTACGGTACTGGTCCTGGCAGATAGATAACTACAGGAGCCTTTTGATTTTTCTGACCATCATAACTGGCCTCAATTGGTTCGAGATTGAGAACCTTCCCACCATCAAGAGGGACTCTTGATTCACGGAGTAAAAGGGATTATGGCACACACATCCTTGGCCATTTCTCGCTTAAGGATCAAGACAACATCCCTGCTTTGATCAAGACGATAGTTTGACATTGAATCAGAGCTTGACCATGGTTGAATTTCCTTATGGTCCAACTGACTTTGGAGGACTGCTCGCACGAGTTAGCACCCTTGATTATTCTCAGAGCAGACTCTACAGCGTTCGTAGTTGTGTGGTGGCACCCGGGTACGTCCGCTTTGAATGCAGTGTAACCTCACTAGATCGGTTCCCATTGATCGAACATCCCGACTTTGATGCCTAGTAGGGTTCCCGTCAGTCATACTGACTTATTGTGTGTCTTCATCTAGATAGATTGGAAGCCACCAGTGATTTAACAAGTGCTGAAGTGTCCTTTGAACTTGCACATCCTTGGTTACTCTCACGACACACTTTATAGTTCCGATAGTCATGCGAAGTCAGAAAACCAAGTTGGACCTGCTTAGCGAGTAACTCCACCAAGCTGGTATTCATCAATCGAATATCGAAAATTTGAATCATATTGACCTGATAGGGATTCTCATCACGGTAGTCCCGGATCCATCCAAGATCCATCTGACGTTGGAGGGCCTCTTATACAAAAGAGCATCCCTGATTATTTACCGAGCAAATCAGACATGAATCATAATCGTGTTGAGTCAGATTATAATTTTGGCTTTGCATTGAGTGCATTGCCACCAAGTTGACATTCATCGCACGGATGTCGTGGTTTTGAATGACGTTGGAATTTGTATAAGTCATGTTGACCCCACGAATTCGGTGATCCTGGATCCAACCAAGATCCAACTGTTCCTATAGAGCTGATTGAACCACATAACATCTTTGATTATCTTTAGAGCATATATCACACTGGTGATAATTATGAGGTGGTACATGACCGTACCCGCTCTATCTGCGATGCATCTTGACCAAATTAGCCCTTAACAAGAGTACATCATGAATTTGATAGCTGTGGTTAGACTCTCCCTCTATCAATTTGACTGCAGCTTTATCGTGTTGCGGCAACGGGTTCGTCTGAACATTCGGATTTGTATCCTTCAAGGATAAAACCCCGCTCCTGACAAGCTTTTGCATATCGGATTTGAAACTGAGACAGTTTTCTATGTTATGCCCTGGTCCTCCTTGATGGTAAGGACAAGTCTGATCTTCCTTGAGCCAAAAAGGTGGATTTTCTGGTATTGGGAGAGGTGACCTGGTCTGGACATGTCCCTTGACCAGCAGTAGCAAAAAGAGTTCTGCGTACAACATTGGTATAGGATCGAACCCTGGTGGTCGCGTTGTACGGATGTTGTTGTATGGAGGACGAGCCTGATGAAGAGGTTGTTGTGTCCTTTGCTGATATTGTTGTTGATTTGGTTGGCTCTGAGCAACCTAAGGTTGATACGTTGGAACAGGCGCAGGGTTAATAGCAGGAGTTACAGCTGCTACTGGTTAGTAACGTCGCCTTTGCTTTCTGAGAGAGATATTACCGATATCTTTCTCTTTTTCTTAGGGAAAGCACTACCGTATCTTTTGGTACTGCTTGATGGTCCAACGTCTTTAACTAAACGTCCTTCTCGGACAGCTTCCTCAAGACAAACTCCCATGCCCACCATCTCGGTGAAGTCACTGGGCGCACTGGCGACCATTCTGTCGTAGTAAAATGAACTTAAGGTTTTCAAGAAGATCTTTGTCATCTCTTTTTCCTCAAGAGGTGGACAAATCTGGGCGACAATTTCACGCCATCTCTGAGCATATTCCTTAAAGGTTTCCTATCCTTCTGCGACATGGCTCTGAGTTGATCTCTATCCAGTGCCATGTCCAGATTATACTTATATTATTGAACGAAGGCAGCGCCAATATCTCTGAAAGTGATGATCTTGGTACAGTTTAAACCCATGTATCATTTAAGTGTGGCACCAGTTAAACTATCATGGAAGTAGTGGATCAGTAGCGGTTGGTTCTCTGTCTGAGTTGACATCCTCCGAGCGTACATCACCAAGTGACTTTGAGGGCAAGAGTTACCCTTGTATTTTTCAAATTTGGACACCTTGAATTTGAGCGGAACTTTCACATTGGGGACCAAACAAAGGTCTGCGGCATCCTTTCCAAATAGATCCTGACTGCGAATGGCTTGCAGTTCTTTCTGCATCTCCAGGAATTGTTCCTGGAATTCCTTTATCTTATCATTCATACTTTCATTTCAACCAGAAGGTATCTATGGAATCTGTCCTTCCGGGATAGTGTGTACCACGGGTGGTGGTACAGTCATTACGGCAGTGACTCTTGGTACCTCCCTCTCCCGAAGTTTGTAACCTTCAGGAGTTGCTGTCATGCCCTTTGCATCTTAGCTTTCCCGAAGTTTGTAACCTTCAGGCCCAGCAGTTCCTGCTGCAGTTTCCGGATCTTCTATGATCGGCGAAATATATCCTCCCAGGATATAGTTGAGTGGCATGCCCCATGGATGATCTTTTGGCACGTTATATCGATCATCATACTTTTCCACTATGGGCGTCGATGTGATCTCTGAGATCACAGTCCGTTGTTGTTGCATCTGAGCTGCTGCCATAGCTTGCATGTCATTGTGAAATTTCCTCAGATCTTTTTTCAGAATGTCGATTTCTTCTCTCAACCCTTTGTTCTCTTCCTCGAGATCATCCATTTTATTTTGTCGATTGGCCAGAGTATTGTACAAATGAGACAGTTTGACTCTAGAATCGAGACACAAACGTGAGATTCGCAGGGAAGAAGAATACGTTATGGGCGAATGATGAATGATATGCAATGATTCTATTAATTAATGTTTTTTTGTTATTTAATCAAAAGAAACTTTGACAATTGGATTGCAAATATCATACAGTGGGGAAACCCCATTTTATTGAATTCAAAGATTGCGGAAATGGAAATACAATAATTTACAAAGTGCTGTAAAAGGAAAAGTCTAAACTAATGGATCCTGAGTCCTCTCTGAGGAGAGCTCAGATGCTGGTTCTGGTATTTTCCTTTTCTTTGACCGGGGCTCTTGAGCCATTGTCGGGTTGTCATTCCTTTGCCAAGTGAAAGGAGCGAGCAAATTCCTTTGGTCTCCTTGATTTTCTACAGCATGTTGCTCTAAAACTTCAATCAAAGCATCTTTTTCTTTTAACAATTGCTGTATTTTGTTACACTCCATGTTGAGAATACGATATTTGTTCCTCCAAGACCTCTTTTCTTGCTGAACTTTGGCGAGAGTAACCTGAATTTTTTCCATATCAGACATAAAATAAAGGACATATTCCTTTAATGGAAGAACTTCTTGACGAGGGTATGACATCCTCAGTTTGAGAGCTCTAGTTTGTAACCGGCGAAGATAAGGCTCCATAGAGATACAGTCTGGTTTCTCTAGAGACTCTCTCCCTTTCCTATGAACATGTTTACAGGCATGCACTATTTATGTCTTTAGTGCCCTTTTGTTTTCTCCTTCCTTGAAGAAAAGACCTTTCAGATGAGCATTACGCGGGACATGCCTCATCGGGTATCCAAATTGATGACGAACTAAAACCGGATGATAATTGATTCCACCTTTAATTCCTATGAGTGGTACGTTAGGGAAGTTTCCACAACGGTCAATGATTCTGATCTCGTCATAGATTCGATTGTACCAATCGATGTCAGAGTTGGTAAGAGACATGATTCTCTGCGACCAACATAAAGTATTCTTTTGATCCCAAAATGCAGCAGACTTGGGTAAATGGGAAGTGAACCATTTGTATAGCAGGGGTACACAACATGTGATCATTCCTCCATTGTACAAATTCCTTAAATGTACAGAATGATAAGCATCTGTGAGCAAGGTTGGTACGGGATTTCCAATCATAAATATCTTAATGGCATTGATATCTACAAAGTTATCGATGTTGGGAAACAAAAATAACCCGTAGGAGAGCAAAGCAAAGATGCTTTCGAAAGCAGGCACATTCCCTATACTAGCAAAGTACAGGGGTTTTTTTTATCAAAAACTAGGCTGGCAAACCTTGGATTTCACCCTTAGTGGTCATGTGAGTCCTGACTTCTAACTCGTCCAAATAAATTGCTCTTGCAATGGTTTGATCTTTTGGAATTTATTCCAGTCCAGAAAAGGGAGCTTGGTCAGTGATAGGTAAATCAGTCAGGTGAGAGTACTCCTCCAGTGTTGGTGCTAGCTGATAATCCGGGAATATGAAACAGTGATAGACCAGATCATAGAACTGAATGAGTGTAGACAGGATTCCTTCAATTACATAGACCCTTAATAGAGACACCAGTCCCCCATACTTAGCTCTGAAAGCATCAGGGTTGGTGATCTTCCTCGCCAATCCTCTTAAATCCTCTAGTTTTGGAACCCTGAAGGTGTACTTTTGAGTCCTTCTTCTACCAAAATCCATAACGCAACCTTTCTCTCTGATATTTGCAAGAATTGTCTTAGTTTAATTTGAAAAAGAAAGAGTAGGGGAGAAAATTTTCTTTGTTTTAAGTTTTTTAATGAAATGAATACATTAATGCAGCACACAAAAACATAGAAAAAACATGGGGTCAAAGGTTCGATGTCATGAAGTCAAGGCTCTACCTATCCCCAAAGGTTTTACTGGTGATTTTTTGTACCTGTCCTCAAAATCGTTGCCCCCTCTTGGGATAACAACAACGAGCTCAAGTATCTTAGAGTGACCTCAAATGAGGGTAGTATCGCATGACAACTATTTTCGATAACTTCCGTACTACAAAATAGTAACATGGTCTTAGTCTACTAAAATCCTCAGCTTCTCAGATAACCCAATAGAACAATCTGCTTTCAACACTTGAAGTCGTATAGGCATTGAATCCGCAAAGGGCATCTCCACTGATACGATGGTCTACCAGGACCCCTTATTTGGGATTCACTCCCAATAAGATTACCCGTCTCGTGCCATTACCTATCTTAGGTGTATACTCAATCTTTCCAGATGCGACATCACACACATTCCCATTAGCAGAAAAACAAACACGAATATCAATTAGGAAAAGCAGTATATATATTTGTCCTAACATCTTAGACCTCTAGTCCTATGATCCTAATAGTCAATGACTCCCCATCAGAGTTGTCATTTTCCTGTAAAAAATGGGGACGATGCCCCAAGGTAAAAATAGATCAAACAATGACTCCCCAGCAAAGTCGCCATTTCCTGTAGCGAGCGATTTTTGTCGGTGACACGACCACCTTATCGCTGGAGTTTTCCTCACCGCAATGGTATGAGGGGGTGCTACTTTCTGATTTCTTATTTATCCCATGAAGCTGAAAGGAAAAGGGAAGCTATCTAAAACTAACCTTGCACGTGAATGTTTAACTGAACAAACGCTTAAAGAGATTCGTGGAGTCCGGGGTCAGGTTATACAATGGGTAGTTGTCAATTACCCATCCTATATGTAGTTACCCACAGGATATTAGCAAATATGTTTCACTTTGTAATTGATGATGTTTATCTGTTAATGGGTTGGGAAAGTTTCTTAGGAAATATGAGAGAGTGAGTGAGTTTTTGTTGATGTTTTTGGTAAGGTATTGGACCTAGCATTTTTTATTAGTATGCTCGCTAAGATTTCGCAATCTTATGCCTACGTATTCCCGTTTAACGAAACAGGGAAATCAGAGCAATTGTAGTTCCTCCTATTCTAAGGGAGGAAAAGATATTTGGTGTCTTGTTGAAAGCCCAAAATAGAGGATAAAAAAAGGTTTTGTGTCTTGTTCAAAGCCCAAGATTAAAGCTAAAAGGGATTTTTATCTTCTTCAAAGCCCAAGATATGAAGCTAAAAGGTTTTCGCTGAGAGAGAATTTTTCATCTCTAAAGAGGGATTGTTGATTTTTGTGTACCCTGATCAAAGCACCAGTTTGATGCTAAAAGATTGATTGACTCGTCTAGGGATGTTCTTATACAAAGCCCAAGAGGAGGTTGCATGAGACCGACTCAACAAGAGAGTGGATATATTGGTGTCTTGTACAAGGCCCAAGACGGAGGCTAAAAGAGACTGACTCTTTGGGGATATCATTATATGAAGCCTAAGAGGAGGCTAAGAGTTTGAGTTTTAAGGGGAAAATAGTTCTTTCCGTCTTGTACAAAGCCCAAGATTTGGGGCTGAAAGGGATTATTGACTCCGCCGGGGAGATTTGTATATGTCTTGTACAAAGCCCAAGATAGAGGCTGAAAAGAATTTGACTTTGCTTGGGGAATCATTCCTCAAAGCCTAAAAGAAGGCTGGGAGAAAGTGACCTTGCTGGGGAAGATATTTGTCCCCAAGCTTAAGAGAAGGTTATGATGATTTATGTCTTGTACAAAGCCCAAGATTGAGGCTAAAAGGGTGGACTCAACAAGAGAGTGTTTTTATATGTCTTGTACAAAGCCCAAGACAGAGGCTAAAAGAATTCACTCAACAAGAGAGTCTTTTATACTCAACAAGAGAGTGATTTTATACTCAACAAGAGAGTCCGGCAAAGGTGATTTGACCCAACAAGAGAGTCTTTTATACTGAACAAGAGAGTGGTTTTATATGCCTAGTACGAAGCCCAAGACGGAGGCTAAAAATGAGATTGACCCAACAAGAGAGTCTTAAAAGTGACTGACTCAACGATAGGGTTTAAAAGAATGATTGACTCAACAAAAGAGCCTGAAAAGGTGATTGACTCAACAAGAGAGTCTGAAAAGGTTAACTCCACTGGGGAGAATCATTGTACAAAGCCCAAGAGGAGGCTGACTGAGTTGAGGAAAGATCATTATACAAAGCTTAAGAGGAGGCTATCTTCTGCTGGGATTTGTTGAAATCCCGAGGCAGGTCCAAGTGGGGAATCAACTCTTGTAGGGGAATACAGAAGAGTACCTTGAGGTTCTGATTTGAGATAGTGTTATCCTGATGATTAACTGACCCTGGCTGGGGGATTTTAGGAGAGAGACTAGGTTTTAGAACCCACAAGTTTTAATTCTTGCTGGAGATTAATCCAGAATCCGGAGTTTCTTACTAGGTATGTAGGGTACTTGAGAATGTCTTTGAGACTCAAAGAGATTTAGACTGTCCAAGTCTATTAGTGTGGTGGATCTTTGTAAAATGCCCAAGAGGAGGCCGACTCGTTTAAGGGATGAGTATCAACCCTAAAATTGGTCAGAGGGCTTTTGTGACTCTTTTTAGAAGGACAACTCTAGCAAAGGATGACTAAGTTATGTCCTATACCTTTAAGAGGTCGTGAGGGTCCTTGTATTAAGCTCAAGAGAAGGCATGAGAACTTTTAAGAAGTCGACGGGTCCTTGTACAAAGCCCAAGATGAGGCGCGAATGCTTTTAGGAAGCCTGTGGGTCCCTAAACAATGAGAAGTTCAAGAAATGCAATTCACTGAGAAGAGATCATTCCAGGAAAGTTCGAGTATTTGGAAGAAACTCAAGAGATGCTATTCACGGAGAATAGATCAACTCAGGGGAGTAGAATTTCTTTG
Source organism: Lathyrus tuberosus (assembly GCA_022829125.1). Classification (NCBI taxonomy): domain Eukaryota; kingdom Viridiplantae; phylum Streptophyta; class Magnoliopsida; order Fabales; family Fabaceae; genus Lathyrus; species Lathyrus tuberosus. The sequence continues at coordinate 11,921,103 of JALAZF010000030.1, read as the reverse complement.
ACAATTTCTAGGGGTGACAGTCTGAGAAAAGGTTCACCGAGAATACTGCCTTTCTCTTTGTTCCATATTGATTAACCCCAAGAGAAGGGAAGACTGTATCTGGAAACCCTATGGGGATCTAGTTTTGTTTGTATTTAAAGAGTGACCGACAGGGCTTTACCTAGTTCTAGACGTAGTTGCTGGGGAAAACTCTAAATAACTATACTAGTATATATACAGTTGATATATGATGAGTATTTAAAGGAGTATGAAAGAAGACTAACCATGCGCAGCTTCCCACAATACAGTTATGTATTTGACATATATTTAAAAGAATGAAAGAAGACTAACCATGCGCCGCTTCCCACAATAGAGTTATGTATATTAAGGCATATAAAAGAAAGCGGATAAACACTTACCCGTTGTAGAGCTTTCATGATGTTTTGTTAGTTGTTCAACAGAGAAATTAAAGAAAGTTTTGATAGCAACTATACATTTGGATTCAAAATCAAAGGATAGAGTATTTTGAATAGAGATCGGGGCTTACATCTCAGGGAGAGGGCCAAATTTTAACAGTGATGGCACTGTTGTTTGTATTGGGACTTATACAACGACTGAGGTCCAAAAAGTTTTGGTCAAAAGGGGATTGGGTCTTACACTCTATTAGAGGCCCAAAGAGTTTGAAAATGTATAAATATGGGTCTTATAGCTCAAGGAGAAGCCCAGTTGATTTTAAAAAGGCGACAATCTCGCCAAACGTTTAAAAATATAGAGAGGGACTTATACAATGAGTGAGGCCCAAAAAGGTATTATTTTACAAAGGGGTTAGGGCTTACACTCTATTAGAGGCCCAAAGAGGTTTTGTACAAGTGATGGGGCCTAACCTTTGGAAGGATGTCCACACCGTGGTTATAAATTAAGACCAGTGCCAACGCACTGGTAACATCTCTAGATGCGATGAGATGCAACTAAAGAGTATTCTAGAAGTAGAAGTCTTTGATGTTGGGGGTATAGATTTCGTGGGCCCTTTTCCATCTTCTTTTGGCAAAAAATACACACTCGTCACAGTAGATTATGTGTCGAAGTGGATCGAAGTAATAACTTTTCCTACCAACGATGCACGAGTAGTCATAAGACTCTTCAAGAATGTGATTTTTCCTAGATTCGGTGTGCCGAGAGTTATCATTAGCGACGGTGGATCCCATTTTATCTCGAATATCTTTGGAAAATTATTGCTTAAGTATGGAGTGGGACATCGAGTAGCAACACCATATCACCCTCAAACGAGTGGACAAGTTGAGGCTTCTAATAGAGAGATCAAACATATATTAGAAAAAATAGTTGCGGCCTCTAGGAAGGATTGGTCTACGAAACTTCATGAAGTTCTGTGGGCTTATAGGATAGCTTATAAAACTCCGATAGGAACCACCCTATTCAAATTAGTTTATGGCAAATCATGTTACCTGCCTGTCGAACTTGAGCATAAAGGTTATTGGGCCATTAAGACCCTGAATATGAATTACATGATAGCAGGAGAGAAGAGAATTCCGGATATCCATGAACCAGAGGAACTTAGATTAGACGCATACGAAAATGACCGGATTTACAAGGAAAGAACCAAACAATGGCATGATAAACGAATAGCTAGGCGAGAGTTCAACAAGGGTGACATAGTTCTCCGTTTTAACTCTCGACTTAAGCTATTTCCTGGAAAACTCCATTCCAGATGGTCTGGCCCCTTCGAGGTTATAAGAGTTCTCCAAAGCGGAGCCGTAGAAATTAGAGGAAAATCTGATGAGACGTTTATTGTGAATAAGAAGAGACTTAAGCATTACCATAACATTGAAAACAAGGATTTCTCCATAAGCTATAAGTTAGAGGAGCTGCCCGCTCTTTCGAAGGAATAGTTTGACTCAGACCTGATGTCGAGCTACATACATTAAACAAGCGCTGCGTGGGAGGAAACCCACGACCTTTAGACTTTACTTTTTATCTTTATTGTTTACTACCATAATTATCTATTTTTGTGTTTTGCTACCGTTACTGTTATTTCTATTACTATTACTACTACAATTATTATTATTATTTTTATTATGAGTATTACTATTATTATCATTACTATTTTGACACCTTCCACGGTACAGTTCATTGATAGTTTAATCTTTGTCTAATTTCAGGCTAGCTTAGCTTAGGATAACTGTCATTGACTTAGATTATGGAGCCTAATGCTGACGTGGAGATTGTGTTTAGGAATGAAGCTCAGAGACGCCGATTCGATGTCCTGGCTCAGAAGGAAATGGCACTACCAATTTACCCCGATGGACTTACTTTGACCACCCTAGGACTCAGGGACAGTGTTATATATCTGCTTGACCAAATAGGTTGGGTGAATTTTGGTGTGAGGAGGAGATTTAGCCCTTACTGCATGTTTACCCTCCAGTTCCTTAGCTCACTTTATTATGACCCTAACCGAGGTCTCGGTTTTGGCCGAGGTTTAGCCACTTTCAGGTTGTTTGAAACAAAATACCGCTTTACCCATCATGAGATGGCCAACCTATTAGGATTCCCGAATGGACCTGATGCCCATACCCTGACACCTAATGACGCCTTCACCAACCTCGACCTTAATTATTTCTTGGGAAACCATAACCGGTAATTATCACCCTGAACCTCACACCATGTTCTAAGAAAATATCCACAGTCCATCCTTAAGGTATTTCCATCAGATTTTGGCACACACTTTGTTTTGTAAGAAGGATAATCTCACTTCTGTTTCTAAGGACGAGCTATTTATTATGTACTGTGCTTCACAGGGAAGGCCTGTGAATGCCGCCACCTTTATGTTAGCAAATCTGAACCGTATTGCACATGAGACCCATGGTGCTATTCTCGTTGGAGGATTAGTCACCATGATTGCAGATGCCATAGGCTTACGATACCAGCTTAACCGTATCCGTGCCTTTGGAGGCATCCATCCCATGCATTTGAATTTTTACTTCAACCGTGGTATTTTAGCAAACTTAGGACCAGCCGAATTTGAATTCTTAATTGATAACAAAGTGGTCCACAACTTCACCTTACCTTACGGAACGAGCAGAAATTCTGCGCGTTTTCTGTTGCATTTTATGCGCGGTTTTCCAACCAAAACCTTTTCAAATTCTCAAACTTCTCAATAACCACCAATAATAACTCCCATTAACCTCTATCCTAACCCCCAACCATTCATATCCCTTTTCTTTCTCTATAAATACCACAAACACTCATTCTAACTCCATCATCACCACCACTCTTAAACTCCTCTCCTACTTACTGTTTTTAATCTTCCAAACTCTCTTAATCTTTTCCGAATTTCCATAATGCCTCCAAGAGTCTCTCGAGAAATCGATTACATGGGAATCGAGTTCGCGGAAGGAATTGTTGGTGAACATCAACGAACCGTTGTCCACAAACTTTGTAAGAGACCCATTGTAGCAACATGTTACACTCACATTGATATTGTTCGTGCTTTGGGGCTGTTTGATAGCATCAACTGGATGCTGACCAATCTAGGTTTTTCTTACTTTTGCTCTCTCGCTCACCCCACTTACACTAGATTAACTTACAAATTTTGAGCACTTTTCAGTATTCCTATGATCTGTCTCGCACTGTCAATTTTAGAATGTTCAATAGAGACTATACATTGACACAAGAGAGAGTAGGCGTTATTTTTCAGTTTCCAAGCGGAGAGGCTTACACTTGCTAAGCACCACTCGAAAGTGAATGGCAAGCCAGTGCTTTAGGCTTTTGGCGCCAGATTACTAGCAAGACCTCCACCTCTTGGTAAGGTCTAAAATCCACCGTAATCCACAACCCCGCCATAAGATACCTTTACCGCATCTTAGCAGACACAAAATTTGGTGGGGAGAACACAGGAAATGTCAATTCCAAAGACCTATTTTTCATCCACTGTGCTTTATTCGAAACTAAGGTAGATCCTACTCCTTTCTTGTTATCTCATCTTGCATCAGCAGCCGGTAGGTCCGGTGGCCATATCTGTGTCGCAGGAGTGATTACCTCCACAGTCTATGTTTTAGGCCTGGCTGTTGAGTTGGCTGCCCTTGAGCACTTAGTCATTCTTTTTGCTGACTTAGAGTATTGCCGCAATATACGCCTCATTAAGAATCTGTCGAGCGGCAAATATAGGCTGATGATTAGTAACAGAGAGGTGAGGAGCATTGCTTTGCCTTGTGCGACACGCATTAATGTACGCATTAGCACTAACTGGTTGTTTGACACTAAGGCCCTAGACCTTGAGGAGGAGACTGTTAATAGGGCCTATGCTGAGAGTATGGGGTTTGCTCCACAGACTGGCACCCGTGCAAATGCTGCTGATATCCCAGGGCCTAATACCCGTGCACACACTGCACCCACTTTTTATGATCAGTTTTCAAGTACACACCAGCCCCATGAGGATTATGATTACGTTGCCATTCGGAGTACTCTAGATGACATCTTGTTCGAGCTACGGTTTCAGAATGACAGAGAGGCAAAGCGTGATCTACTACTTCAGAGTATGGAGCGATAATAGGAGGACCTTAGAGTTGCCTTGGACCGTGCCAACCAGCAGTAGATTGACTTTGTCGACCGGGTAGAGCATGATATGGGAGATCTTACTAAGCAGATGGAGAGTATGAGGATGGAGGTAACATCTTTGAGAGAGTTTATGTATCACGTTCCTAACCCTGCCATTGGCAGAGGATTTGGACGCCCTCGCGTCCAAGGCCATCACCATTGATTCCACCATGTTTTTCTCTCATTCTTTCACCTTGTACTAAAACATTGGGGACAATGTTTGGTTCAAGTGTGGGGGAGGATCTTTATTTCTTTGTTTTTAGTTTTCCGTTATTTTTATGTTGCTTTTATGTTTTTCTAGTTAGTTTATTTCTATTTTAGTTGTGTCAAGGCTTTTTATGCGCCGATTAAGTCCTATTGTATGCTATTTTTTCTTTTTTTAGATAATTCGCCTAAGATTGATAAAAATAGACCCCAACAATTTTTGTTTCTTCCGATTCAATAGCATGACACTTTTCACTTATAGGCTATGTTAATTAGACTTGGGAAAGTCTTGATATCGTCGGTACCGTCCTAGCACCCTAGACTCCCTAAGTATGCGGCACCGATCTAAATAACCATTATGCAGAGACTTTGATTTCCAAGTTTATACAACAGTCTCTTGAGTAGTTTATGTTAGCAGTCAACACTATCCTAAGGCACACGCCAAGTAATAAACCGATGCAAATATGTGGTGATCTCGAAAAAAAAATCTGAATAGAGCTGTTTATAGTAAAGTGAATGAGAATATTCGGTTCCCTCTAAGTTAGGTGGTCCTCACTTGACCATTTAGCCCAACGGATCGGATTTCTGAAATTCGAAAAGAAAAGAAAAAGAAAAGAAGAAAAACAGCAAAAAAGTTGAATACCGAGATCATAAACACTAACAAGTTCACTTACCATGCGAGTGCGGGGATAACAGGCTTAATGTGACCGCGCGAGAATGAAAAAGAGGGAAAAAGAAACAAGGAATGTAGGCCGAGTTATAATGATATGATTTGGATTAGTATCGGATAAGGGGGAGTTTATGTCTGCAAATGCGGATATGTGACATTACGATACCCTTGTTATCAAAGTCTAGTACCTAACCTTTTAGCATTAGCCTAATAGTCGTGTACCGTCTTAGAGTCATGTCGTACTTTTGTTTCGGATATTGCATTTACTGTTTTCATATGTGTTGGGAGTTTGCTTAAGGACAATCAAAAGTCTTAGTGTGGGGGAGTTTGATAACGAGAAATCGTATCATATTTTTTAGGCTCATTGCGCATATTATTTGTCTATTTTTATCGAGTCTAGATTGTATTTTACTTTGTTTTGTGTGTTTTGCAGTTGATAGCTTCAATTGTTGCGGAATCGGGAGCGAAGCGGAAAAAGAGTGGAAGAATTGGAAAATGCAGCATAAAAGAAGAATTTTCGCCCTTTTGCTGATATGGAGTTTGCCATGGCTATATGGCATTCGCCATCTATCAGCATGCCACATAGTTTAATGAAGGAAGGCCATGGCGTTCACCATGACCTAATGGCGTTCGCCATGGCGGCGCAGTTGCAGATTTCAAATTCTGCAACCGTTTTGAGCAGTTACCATTCCTCCGTTTTTCCCTCCACCCAGACGCCACGACCAGAGTAGTTGGGATCAATACTTTCTCTATATATAGGACTCATTGGTCACTTTTCGGACACCCCGAAATCGTGCGGAAGCGCTGCAGAATTTTGTTTAGCATTTTTAGGCATAAATTCAGTTGTAAAGCGGCAATTACTCACATCGAGGAATTATCGGAATTTTTACTGTATTTTTCATTTCATTGTTGTACCGTTGGATTACGAACAAGCCTGCCTGTATAATTTTAATTCAAGTTTCATATTTTTACTATATAGGTTTATTTCTTGTTTTTAATTTTGCATTTGAATTTACTTTAATTTTGTCTGCAATGTTAGTTTTAATTCCGATTACCGTTAACATGTTTGCTACGAAAAATATCATGTCTTGCTAAATTAATTGAGTTCGGCGTACGAGGACCGTCGTTACCGACGGGACTCCGTAGAAAATTTTGGTGCGAAATTATTGATTGTATGTTAGTTTTGGTTTTTGTTTCTAAATCTTCATGTTTTATTTTTTTGACACGAGAGTGAGGAATATACTAAGTTCGGACCGATAGCGTGATGTCATACCCCAAATTTTGACCACAAGATTTCCCATCATTGTGAAGATCATTACCACAATATGGATGTACCATCAAACCTCATCAATCTCCTCAAGGATTGTTGAGCATTCACTACAATCAAGAATTATAGTTTTGTGCCCTCTCAGAGCACTCAGACAAATGATCAATCAAGAATTGACATGATCTTCAACTTGTCAAGCCTCTCAAACATCCATGAAGGATCAAGAGGTCTCCTATATCTAGAATCAAGCACAAGAGTGCAACATCTCAAGCTGATCAAGCCTCGAGATCCACAGTGTCACCAAATTAGGGTTTTGGTCTACCAAGGCCTCCAGAGGAAAATTTTCATCTGGGCATGAGCCAATACTTCAAAACATGATCCAAAGTGCTTAAAGAGACCTTATGAGTCCAATCATCAAGTCAAAATAGCCTCAGAGGAAGCATTCATAAAAAATCAGGAATTAGGGTTTCTTGACCTAATTCACCCCTAAGTTGACTTTTGAGGCAAGACATGAACCAAGACCTCAAGACATGATTTGAAGGCCTCAAATACACCACATTGATCCATTTACAATAATGGATTGATCCAAGAAGCTTGATTCATAAGTTTCAATTTCATCTGGACCACAATAAGGGTTTTGAAGAAAAAGTCAACTGTACCTTTGACTTTGGACCAAGACATGTTCCCAAACCTTGGGACATGATTCAAGACACCCTAAAACACCCATGGAATCCATCCATTAGGTATGAATTAGGTCAAGAACTTGATTGCGTAGAAGATCACACAGTTTGGAATTCATCTGACAAAAAGTCAATTGTGGCCAAAATCAAGTTTGACTTTTTTGAATTTTTCACAAATGTGGCTCCCAGTAGCGAGCGATTTTGGACGCGGTTCTTAGGTGCTGTCGCTCTTTTGGGGGTACTATAGGTTGATTCATTTTTTATCCTATTGAAAGCTGACTAAGGAAGGGAAATAGATGTCTCCAATTAACCCTGCTTGCATACTGAGTTTAAACAATGGTCTGTTAGGTTACGGATGCTATATGGTAATGGGGCCTCTTTCTTCTTACTTATTTAAGGTTGAAATGACAGGACGGTTCATGGGGAATTTTGCTAGGATACTGTGCCAGATTGGGTGGAGGTAGGGGATTTTAGGTTTTGGATTAATGTGCTCGCTAAGATTTTTCTTTCAATCTTATGCCTACGTATTCCCATTTTCCAAAACAGGGAAATCAGAGCGATCGTAGTTCCTCCTATTCTATGGGAGGAAATGGTGTTTTGGTGTCTTGTTCAAAGCCCAAGACGTGAAGCTAAAGGTAGTTGGTATCTTGTTCAAAGCCCAAGATGTGAAGCTGAAAGTGATTTGTATCTTGTTCAAAGCCCAAGATATGAAGCTGAAAGTTTTCGACTTTAGAGAGATTTTGTCATCTCTAAAGAGGGGTTTGTTTGTCACAACTGTTGGGTGACTGATTACAAAGGAGAATTACTTTAACCAGGATATGTGAATCCAGCAATGCCATAATTTACTTTATAAGGGATTTTTAACCTGAAGGAGAAGACTTTAACTCAGTGTATAGCAATTCCATCTTTCCTTAGGAATTTCTCATGCTAAAAGAGGGACAGTGGCATGGATGTAGATGATCCAGAGGCTTGCCGCTTACAACAATTAGATGAAGGGAAAGGAGTTGTTGATGTTTGTATACTGTGAACAAGGCACAGCTTTGATGCTAAAAGGTTGATTAACTCAACCGGGGTTTGCTTATACAAAGCCTAAGAGGAGGCTATTGATCCAACAAGAGGGTATTTATGTGTCCCGTACGAATCCCGAGAGAGAGGCTAAAAGGGTGGACTCAACAAGAGAGTGCTTTGTATATGTGTCTTGTACAAAGCCCAAAACGGAAGCTAAAAGTTGTTTGACTCAACAAGAGAGTCTTTTGTATCTCGTATAAAGCCCGAGATGGAGGCTAAAAGTGTTTGACTCAACAAAAGAGTATGTTGTATCTCGTATGAAGCCCGAGATGGAGGCTAAAAGTGTTTGACTCAACAAGAGAGTCTGTTGTATCTCGTATGAAGCCCGAGATGGAGGCTAAAAAAGGTTGCTGTTTCAGTTGAGTGACAGGTCCAATATGCTGATTTGAAGAGAAAATCAGTTCTTATATGAGTAAAACTGTACTTATGGATTTGATTCGAGGATTAAGGTTATTTCCCGTTCTTTAAGGAAATGGGAAATCCAAAGGGTATTGAGACTGTCCGAGTCTGCAGGTTTTATCTTTTTTTTTAAAGGAGCTTCAGACTGCCTTTGAGACTCAAGGAAATTAGACTGTCCAAGTCTAGAGTTTTATCTTTTGTACTATGCTTTAGGAAACAGTAGGATCTAGACTCTTTGAAAGACTGTTCTATTAAGATGTCTAATTTCTGTTCCTATACCTCTAGGAGGTCGTCGGGACAATTTGTACGAAGCCCAAGAGGAGGCTGGAAACTTTTAAGAAGCCGAGGGACAATTTGTACGAAGCCCGAGAGGAGGCTATCATTCCCGGAGGAAGAAATCAATTATACGAAGCCTAAGATGAGGCTGTGAATACTTCTAAGAAGCCGACGGGTCCTTGTACAACGCCCAAGAGGAGGCGGGGATGCTTTTAAGAAGCCTGTGGGTCCCCAAACCCCGAGAAATTCAAGACATGCTATTCACCGAGAATAGATCAAGCCAGGAAAGTTCGAGAATTTGGAAGAAACTCAAGAGATGCCATTCACGGAGAAAAGATCATCTTTAGGGAGTAGAGTTTCTTGACAATTCCTAAGGAGGACAGTCAAAGAGAAGACTGTATCTGGTGCTCCTGTGGGGGATCTAGTTTTGTTTATTTCTAAGAGTGATCGATACGGCTTCACCTAGTACTAGACGTAGTTGCCCGGGAAACTCTAAATATCTATACTATTATTACACAGTTGATATGAATTTATGAAAGAAGACTTACAGCGAAACAGCCCCACAATACAGTTATATGTATATGAAAGCGGTAAATGAAAGCGTATAAACACTTACTCGGTTGTAGAGCTTCCATACTGTTTTGTTAGTTGATCAACAAAGAAAACTTTGATAACAATATTATATTCAAAATCAAAGGAGAAAGTGCTTTGAAAAGAAAGATTAGGGTTTACAGCTCAAGGAGAGGCCCAATGTTTTATCAGTGATTGCACTGTTGTTTTTGTACAAAGGGACTTATACAAGTGATTAAGGCCCGAGAAAGGTTTTCTGTACAAAGGGGTGGGTCTTACACTCTCTCAAGAGGCCCAAAGAGTTTTAAGAAAAGAAATGGGGCTTATAACACGAAGGTAGGCCCAGATGACTTTTGTTTGAAATGGCGACCGCGCCGAGGTTTCTTTTAACGCCGGGGGACTTATACAACCTCTGAGGCCCCAAAAGGTTTTGGTTAAAAGGGGATTGGGTCTTACACTCTAATAGATGCCCAAAAGTTTTCAATGGGTCTTATAGCTCGAGGAGAGGCCCAAATGGTTTATTTTAAATGGGCGACGATCGCGCCGAATTTTTGAAATACAATGGGACTTATACAATAAGTGATCCCCAAAATAGGTTTTTATTTACAAAGGATTGGGTCTTACACTCTATTAGAGGCCCATGAGTGTTTGAAAATGATTTGTGAGGGTGAAAATCAAAGAAACCCTAATTTTATTCTTTAAAAGTAAATATTTAAAGAAAATCAAACAAAATACCAAATAAATTTGAATAAACCATTTATGATTTTGTTTAAGGTTTGAAAAAATGAGGGATAATCACAAGGGATATTTAAACTCATTTGGTTTTGATTTTCAAAGTAAATATTTACTTTTAAAATGTTTAAAAACAATTAAAAATAAATTTATTCACAAAAATACTAATTATATTAAATAAATAATATAAATCTAATTTTTTTGTGGAATAAAATATTTCAACATTTTTGTGATTTTTTGCAAAAAGAACCAATAAAAAATAATTAAAATTGAAAGAGTTATTAATTTTCCAATTAATTAATAAAACATAAAAATATTGGAAATATAGCAAAAATGTGAAAAAACACAAAATGGCATGGGTGGGGTTTGAACCCACGACCTCAAGGTTACAAGGCGTGCGCCTTACCACTGGGGTGGTGATACACCCATTGTTTGAAGTGAAACCACAAATATACAAGTCATGCCTTGGTTTTAGGCCTGACCCAAGGCAAGGCAAGGCAAGTTTTGGCTCAGAAACGTGAATGTCATAACTTTCTCAATTCTTAATGGTTTGAGACAAACTTTATATGCATCTGGACCAGAATTTTACAAGGAATCCAATGGTGGTGGTATTTTTTTCAGATCATACTCCCTCCTCAAAATCCTATAGGGGTTTTGAAAAAGACCTATAATTGCATTTTCTATGCTACACTTTGATACAGGCATGAATTACATGATCAATTGATTCAAACACAACATATATAACATGTATGAGGTGTGCATGATTAGTGGACTTCAAAGCAATGCATATTTTGGAAAGTTCAAGTCACGAGGCTTACCTCTTTTTGAGCTTTTTGGAGTTTTTGTGCAATCTGCCAAGCCTCTTATTCCCAAAATGATTTGATCCTTTGGACACACTCAAATGATCCCTTAGAAGATTTTAGGATGATTGGAATCAGCTGGTACCTGCAAAAACACAAACTGGCCCTTTCTTGCAAAAGGGGTTAAAAGTGACCAAAATAGCAACTCTCTCAAATGGTGTTCCAGATGGGGGGGAACCATTTGGGACAGTTCAAGGATGATATTTGGAGTGCGTTTGAGGTTTTATCTGGTTTGGAAAGTGACTGAATCAAGACATGGCTTGAAAAATGTACAAAAAGCCTATTTTTGAGGTTTTGAGAGGTGACTTTGTGATTTTGGTGTTACAGGTCACTTGTGAAAGTTTGGATCACCTACATATGATGTTTATGAGGGGTGTGTGTGTAATTGGTTTGATTGGAATTGCTCTCAAACTCAAAAACTCAGAGTTACCTTGCTAGAGAAAGCATTTTGGCCTAAAGAGAGGGATTTTGAGGAAAGCATCTATTTGATGGCTTTGGTGTACTCAAACTGAGCACAAATGAGCTCTATTTATAGTAGAGCAAGTTTGTTTTGGGATAAATAGTGAATGACAACTGCAGCAGAGGTTTGGCCAATGTTGGCAAATGAAAATCCAAGTCTCCTCTAGCCATTGACTAGAGGTTAGAGTACAGAGCTTTGGTTCCCTACTTGTTGGAGGAATCTTGACTGAATTCAGTTGCAAATGTGTCAGTCCATGCCACCTCTAAGCATCTATTGAATGCTCTAATCCAAAATTGGAGTCTTGTCCCTATTTTAGGCAATTCTAGGTTTGGCATGCTACTTATTGTTCCAAGGACTTTGGAGGCTTGGCTCAGTGATTATCCCCTTTAGATTTGATCCTTAGATGTGTCCAAGATGATGACAATGCTTGAAATTGGCTGATTTTGGAAAATTGACCAAAAATGCAAAATTCTGCCTTGCCTTGGCAGTTTTTAGCAAGGCATTTTGTCACTACCATAACTCTTAGCTCAAATTGAATTTGGTGATGTTCTTGGTCATTTTGGAAAGCCCTCATATGATACAAAAATTGTTTGATCATATTTGGTTTTGATACCTTTTGGATCCAAGTGAAAAATCCCCCTACATTTGGAAAAAAGTGAAGGCACATTCTGACTTAGTGAAAATTTCACTAAGTGTTGGAAAAAGGTGACATTTTCACTTTTTGTGATTTTGATCATTCCATAACTCAAAATCCCTAATGAATTGGAATGAGGTCTAGTTGAAGCTTTTGTAGAGGGCCATGAGGGCTATAAATCAAACTTTTTATGGGGAAAAATGGCTTTGTGGTTTAGGAGTTATGATCCTCCAAAGTTGGCACCCTTGCCACTTTGTTCATAACTTAGAAAATTTTCTAAGTTTTTTATGGTTACCCCTTTTACAAGTTATCCCACTTTTCTTGATTTTTCTTGATGAATGTTGATTCAAATCACACATTAACATCATTTTAGGGTTAAAAATCCATTTTTGTGAAAAATCTCAAAAAGTCAAAGTTTGACTTTTGTGCACAGTTGACTTTTTAGTAGATGAATTCCAAACTGTGCAATCCTTTAGGAAATCATGTCCTTGACCTAAATCAAACTTGATGGACATGTTCCATGGGTGTTATGGGATGTATTGAATCATGTATTAGGGTTTGGGAGCATGTCCTGGCCAAAAGTCAAAGTTACAGTTGACTTTTTCTGCGAAACCCTAATTGTGGTCCAGATGAAATTGAGACTTGTTGCTCAAGCTTCTTGGATTAATCCATTGTTGTAAATGGATCAATGTGGTACATTAGAGACCCTCAAATCCTCTCTTGAGGTCTTGGCTCATCATTTGTCCCAAAAGTCAACTTAGGGGTGAATTAGGTCAAGAAACCCTAATTCCTGATTTTTGATGAATGCATCCCTTGAGGCAAAATTGACTTGGTGATTGGGTCCATGAGGTTCCATGGAGCACATTAGGTTATGCTTTGAAGCATTGGCCCATTCCCAGAGGAAAATTTCCATCTGGAGGCCCTGGTCGACCAAAACCCTAATTTGGTGACACTGGCGATCTTGAGGCTTGCTCCACCTAGAAGGGAGCAGCTTTGTGCTTAATCCTTGAAGTGGGAGTCCTTTTTATTCATTGTGGATGTTTGAGAGTGTAGACAAGTTGAAGATCATGTCATTCCTTGATTGATCCTTTACCTAAGAACTCTGAGAGGGCTTGAAACCCTAAGTTTGATTGTAGTGAAGGCTCACCCATCTTTGGGGAGACTGATGAGGCATGATGGTTCATCCACATTGTGATGATGATTTGCACAATGATGGGAATCTTAGTAGTCAAAATTTGGGGTATGACACTCCCCTAAGTCAAAAACAATGTTAATGCATGGTTTTGATCATCATTCATCAAGAAAAATCAAGAAATATAGGGTTACTTGCAAAAGGGGCAACCATAGGAAACTTAAAATTTTCTAAGTTATGGAACAAAAGGGATTTGGTACCAACTTTGCAAGGTCATAACTTCCAAACCACAAGACCTTTTTCTTCCATCCAAAGCTCAAATGAAAGTTCACATGACATAATTCAAAATTGTCAACTATAAAAATTCCAAATCCTCATGGATTTTGAGTTATGGATTGATCAAAATCACAAAAACTTGAAATGACCACTTTTTCCAACACTTAGTGAAAATTTTGGACAGAATTTGTCTTGGATTTTTACCAACTTTGAGGCCATTTTTCACCTTGATCCAAGTTGATTCAAGACCATTGCTGGACATCAAAGTTAAAGTAGGATATACAAGCTTTCCAAAGAGTACCATAACTCATCCTAATTCAACTTTAGTAGGGAGTTACGAGCATGGAAACATGACACCTCCAAGACTGGTTTTGCAAGACAGTCTTGCACTTGCCCCACGATTTTGTCATTCCCATGACTTGGCAAGCCTCTTCACCATACAAGACAAATTTCTAAAGTGAAATGAACATGATCTATGCAGAGCTACAACACCATAGAGCCTTGCAAGTCCAAAACCTCATCATTTGGCATGTGACATTCAAAGTTCAAATCCAAAACTTTCAAAATTGTAATGAGGCATTGAATGGATGCATAGAGCTGGCATGTATCAGTCCACAACATTGCAAATGAGTCAAGATAAACTCAAGCATCAGAAGACCACGGGTTTGCAAGATTGACCTAAGTGAATGGCTAGAGAAGACTTGAGATTCCTTTATGCAACCATTGGACAATGGACTGTACCAACCACCATTCATTATTTCTTCCAAAACAAGCTTGACACACTATAAATAAAGGTCATTTGTGATCAGTTTGAGTACACCAAAGCTTGAAAACACTTACTTTCCTCAAAATCTCTTTCCAAAAACCAGAAATGCCTTATTTTGCAAGTCACCATCGAATTTTGAGTTAGAGAGCAAACGCTCATACTCCAATATATCGTATTTAAGTTGTTCAAACACTCATACTTCATATGGAACACCAGCATCATAGACCTTAAAATCCACTTGAGGCCTATTTGCAGTTGAGATACCACAAGGTGATCCAAGCATCTCCAATCAAGGCCAGGCATCTCAACACACTTCATAAGGTATAGTGAAGCTGTCCAAGTCCTCAAAACCCATCTGTAACATCTCCATCATCAAATTCGATCATTAGCTACAAGAGATAAGCCTGACACTCTCAAACTCTATAATCCATGCATCATAAATGTGTTTTCAAGTTACAAACATGTCTCTGCACTTATGTAGAGTGTTTCCCCTCAATCAATTGCTATGTATGAATCGTGTATAGGATTTCATAGCGTTCTTGCAGAAATTAGGGTTCTTAAGTTCATCTTCTGATTTCTCACTCCACACTTAATATAAATGCAATTAATTAGTACCATTGGAATCTTTGGTCAAAAACGAGCAAGTTTCAAGTTTACATAAGTCAAAACCATTGAGTAATCAGAGAGATATGAGAGGTTTTGCAAATCTGGGGAGGAAGAACACGCGCGACCAAGAACATGTGTTCTTGGCACCATTTTTTTTTTAATTTTTGAATATTTGAATTTTTATGTTTTATTAATTGATTTCAAAAATTAATTTCTCTCTCATTTTTTGATCATTTTTTATTGATTCTTTTTTTAAAAAGTCACAAAAATGTTAAATTATTTTATTCTACAAAAAAATCACATTTATATTTTATTTAATATAGTTTGATTTTTTGAATTTAATTTAATTTTATTTGTTTTAAACATTTTTTTAAATGAAATTCTCTCCTTGATTTTTCAAAACCAATTGGATTTCAAGCTTTCATGTGATTAAACATGATTTTTCAAAATATTTTCCAAAGCTTACAACTTATTTTTAAATATATTTGATATTTTATATCATTTATAATTTAATTTTCTTTGAAAAATTGTATTTTTGAATTAAAATTAGGGTTTTTCTCAATTTTAATTTCTCAAACTTCATTTGAATCATTTTTGGGCCTCTTTGTAAAGTGTAAGTCTCATCCCTTTGTACAGAAACCATTTTGGGCCTCAGTCATTGTATAAGTCCCGATACGGTATTAAAAAATCTCGGCGCGATCGTCGTTTTCAAAACAATTTTCATCTGGGCCTCCCTTTGGTTGTAAGTCCCATTTTCCTTCTTTTTTTCAAACACTTTTTGGGTCTCTAATAGAGTGTAAGAACCACCTCTTTTGTAAATAAATAATTTGGGCCTCAATCATTGTATAAGACCCGATACAATGGTGCGATCACTATTTTTCATCTGGGTCTCTCCTTGAGCTATAAGTCTCATCTTTTATATAAAAATAAACTTTTGGGGCCTCTAATAGAGTGTAAGACCCACCTCTTTTGTAAATAAATAATTTGGGCCTCAGTCATTGTATAAGACCCGATACAACGGTGCGATCACTGTTTTTCATCTGGGCCTCTCCTTGAGCTATAAGTCCCATCTTTTGTATAAAAATAAACTTTTTGGGCCTCTAATAGAGTGTAAGACCCAACCACCTTTGTAAATACAATAAATTTGGGCCTCTGTCATTGTATAAGTCCCTCTGTGGGTTCCAAAACTATCGACGCAATCGTCACCTTTTCAAAAGAGATCATCTGGGCCTCCCTGTGAGTGTAAGCCCCAAACTTCCTTTTTTAAACAACTTTATTTTTTATTTAGATTCAAATTCAAAGTTTTATCAAATCTTTCTTCAATTTCTTGAAAAATAACCATACAGCTGTAGTTACTATGCTTGGGCTTGCACAACTGTAAGTTCCACTTTCTCTTCAATACATACTTGTTTATATATTTCATCTGTATATATATGCATGTATATACTTGCTTAGAGTTTACCACAGCAGTTAGGTCTAGGTCTAGATCAAACCAGTGGTTACTCTTTCAAACAGTCAATATGGAACAGAGAAAGACATTATTCCCGGTAAAACTTTTCTCAAGACTGTACTAACTTAGAAATATATGTGTACAAGAAATTCATTTCCCTAGAGAGGATTAATTCCCGGTGAACCCTCTTTTGAATTTCTTCAAACCTTAAAACTGTTCTACAGAGAAAGGATTAATTCCCGGTGAAACCTTTCTTGAACTTTTCTTAGGTTTGGACCCACAGACTTCCTAAAAGCATCCCCAGCCTCCTCTTGGGCTTTGTACAAGGACCCACAGGCTTCCTAGAAGTTCTCAGCCTCCTCTTGGGCTTAGTACAAGGACCCAAAATACCTGCTACAGGATAAGACAGAACTTAGTGATCTCTACTAGTTCAATCCTCTGGAGAGCCAGAACTCCAAAACATCAGACCATTCTAGGGTTGATTCTCATCCCTTAAAACATCAGCCTCCTCTTGGGCATCTTACAAAGATCATTCTTCAACTAAGAGTCAACCTCTTCATACCAGTAGACTTGGAAAGTCTCATCTCCTCCTGCATCTCAAAGAAACCCTCAAGTTTCCTAAAAACACAGGAAAAACCCTTATCATTTCATAAATCTCCAACAGAGTTT
The DNA here is from genome assembly GCA_022829125.1 of Lathyrus tuberosus. Classification (NCBI taxonomy): domain Eukaryota; kingdom Viridiplantae; phylum Streptophyta; class Magnoliopsida; order Fabales; family Fabaceae; genus Lathyrus; species Lathyrus tuberosus. Next base: position 11,903,794 of record JALAZF010000030.1, on the reverse strand, counting down.
GAAACCTCCATAGGTTTTCATACTCAAGGTTTAAACCTTTACCATCAATAAAACCCTAGTAGAACCAGAGCATCATGGTCTCTGATATTTCAACTCTTCTTCAAATCCCAAGAAAGAGTAAAACCTTTGGATTCCCCAATACATATGGGGCCTGCCTCTGGATTACAAAAATCCTCTGCAGAAGCCAACCTCCTCTTAGGCTTCATATAAGAATCTCCCTAGCTAGCCTCCTCTTAGGCTTTGTATAATGATTTTCCTCAGTGGAGTTAGCCTCAATCTTGGGCATTGTACAAGACAGATAAAACCTCCCCAGTGGAGTCAATCCCTTTTTAGCCTCAATCTTGGGCATTGTACAAGACAGATAAAACCTCCCCAGTGGAGTCAATCCCTTTTCAGCCTCAATCTTGGGCTTTGTACAAGACAAATCATACTCTCCAGCTGAGTCAATCTCTTTTCAGCCTCACTCTTGGGCTTTGTACAAGACAGATATAAAACTCCCCTAAAAAAAGTCAAACTTTTAGCTTCAACCTTGGGCTTTGATCAAGGCACACAAAAATCAACATCCCTCAGAGGATATCAAGAGTTCTCTCTGTAGGAAGACATTTCTCTGTACATCACATATCAAAACAGACAATCAAAACACCCTAATTCCAGATAACTACTGTAAGTGGCACATTTGTTGATTCAAATGTCCAAGCTGTGGTCCCTCTCTTATCCTGGTAAATTTCCTCTTTCATCTAATAGTTGTAAATGGCAAGCCTCTGGATTATTTACATCCAAGCCAATATCCCTCTATGAGTATGAAATTTCATAAGGAAAAATGGCATTGCTCAATACTGAGTTAAAGTTTCCTCCTTCATGACATCACCCTTATAAAGGAAATTATGGCATTGCTGGATTCACATATCCCAGTTAAAGTAATTTCCATTATAATGAAATTCCCAAAATTTGTGATGAATAGGTGAGATATCTCCCTTTATAGATGACAAACTCTCTCTCAAATACCCCTTTAGCTTCAATCTTGGGCTTTGAACAAAACACAAATACTCATCTAGCTTCAATCTTGGGCTTTAAACAAGACACCAAACATTTTTTATCCCATAGAAATAGGAGGAACCACGATCGCTCTGATTTCCCGAGTATCTTTACGGGAATATGTAGGCATAATATTGTGAAATCTTAGCGAGCACACAAATCAAAAACTTTAGGTCCAGTACCTTACCAAAAATAACAGAAAACCCAAAAACAACAAAAACACTCTCTCAACACTCCCAAAGGAGAAACTTTCCCAACCCACAACAGATAAACACCAGAAAGTATTTAAACCAATATAAAAACATGCCATAAAAGGTCTATGGATAACCATCTATACACTAGGTGATTGACAACTTCCCTTTATATAACCTGACCCCGACCCCCAATCTCTTAGCATTTGTTAAAGAAAACATTTGCGTGCAAGGTTAGTTTTAGATAGCTTCCCTTTCCTTTCCAGCTTCATAGGATAAATAAGAAATCACAAAGTAACACCCAATTCCAACCATTGCGGTAAGGTGATCGCGTCACCGACAAAAATCGCACGCTACATATACTATTTCAAAACATCAAAATGGAGTAAGAGAGGAATCTAAACTATCATTTAGGCAACAAGATAGCATCCAAATACAGTACAAATCACATATTTATTCAAGATAAAGCAAATAGATAGGAACGATAGTACCTCCAATGGTGATGAACGATGAATGCCTTCACATAGCTTAAGCTTTCCAACATGGTTAATCAATGTATAAACAAGCATATATAGAGAGCATGCAACAATTTCATTTAAACATGATCCAAGATATCGATCACACCAAGTTCCCTATGAATGTTAAAGAAGGTTTCCGTCGCAAGTGGTTTTGTAAAAATATCGGCAAGTTGATTCTTGCTATCAACGTGCTCGAATACGACATCACCTTTCTCTACATGATCCCTAAGGAAATGAAGGCGAATTTCAATATGTTTGGTGCGTGAATGTAGCATTGGATTTTTTGTCAGATTAATGGCACTCGTGTTGTCACACAAAATAGGAATACGATCAAGTTTAACATTGAAATCGAGTAATTGTTGCTTGAGCCACAAGATTTGAGCACAACAACTACGGGTTGCGACATATTCCGCCTCGGCAGTTGACAAAGAAACATAAACTTTATTTTTGCTATGCCAACTCACTAAGGAATTTAAAAAGAAATGACAAGTGCCACTAGTGCTCTTCCTATCTGATTTCTAATCGGCAAAATCAGAATCGGAATAGCCAACCAAAGTACAATCACTTCCCTTGGAAAACCAAAGCCCATACTTGGGTGTACCACAAAGGTACCTAAGTATATGCTTTACCACTTTTAAATTTGATTCCTTGGGACATGATTGATATCTAGCACATATACAAACACTAAATATGATATCCGATCGAGATGCGGTGAGATAGAGAAGAAACCCTATCATTCCTCTATACTTCTTTACATCAACGACCTTACCATTTTCATCTCGATCTAAGTCCACACATGTGGGAATTGGAGTATCAATAACTTTTCCGCTTGCCATATCAAAGTGCTTAAGTAGCTCATATCAATACTTTGTTTGGCTCACAAATGTTCCTTCTTCGAGTTGTTTGATTTGGAGTCCAAGGAAGTAGGTTAGCTCCCCCATCATACTCATCTTAAACTCACCCTACAATAGCTTTGAAAATTCCTTGACCAAGTGTATATTAGTAGATCCAAAGATAATGTCATCTACATAAAATTGAACTAAAATAGAATGTTTTCCTTGACGCTTAATAAAGAGAGTAATATCAACCTTCCCTCTTGAGTACCCTTGGTCGAGTAAAAATTTGCTAAGTTGCTCATACCAACCCTTAGGGGCTTATTTGAGACCATACAAAGCACATTTAAGTTTATAAACGTAATTTAGATACTCGTGACTTTCAAAACCGGGAGGTTGAGATACATAGACCTCTTCATTAATGTATCCATTTAAGAAAGCACTCTTAACATCCATTTGATATAATTTGAAATTCTTAGAATAAGCATAGGCTAGCAAAAAAGGTGTATAGCCTCAAGAAGCGCAACAAGAGCATAAGATTCCTCGTAGTCTATGCCCTCCTCTTGGTTATAGCCTTGTGCCACTAAACGGGCCTTGTTTTGAGTTATTACTCCGTTTTCGTCTAGTTTGTTCCTAAACACCCATTTAGTACCAATTATTCGATGGCCTCACGGAAGGGGGGACTAGGTCCCAAACCTCATTTCTTTTAAATTGATTTAATTACTCTTGCATTGACAAAAACTAATGTTCATCAAGTAAGGCCTCTTTGGAGTTTTTATGCTCAGAGACGAAAGCAAAGTGATAACAAAAGTTACTTACCTTAGACCGTGTAGTTACTCCTTTTGCTATGTCTCCGAGAATATTGTCGATAGGATGATCCTTAGAGGATATCCATGTTGGTATATATGAGGGGTTTTTCAAAATTTTATCCTCTTAACGGAATAATCCCGATGAACGGGTCTTGATTAAACCAACAATCACAAATCAAACACAAAGTAAGGATTCTGAATTACCTCATGAAGCGTGCTTTAACTTTGATCACGAACGTGGAAAATACAATCGTCTCTAGGAAGTCCACGCGAGTACAAAGTGGAACGCGGTGCTAGCCGTCTCTAGTTCTAAGAAAATTGACAATTAGGATTGGTAGGGGAAAGAGTTCATCTATTTATAGAGAGCTTCTAAAACCCTAATGCTCTTATTTTGGGCTTTTCCAAAATAAACCCAATCTTATTTAATTAAAAATATTTTAATTAAATAGATATTATTTATATTTAATTAAACTCTTTTAATAAAATAAAATAAAATACTAATTAAATTAAATCATATTTAATTTAATCAACAGTCAATTTTTGTTTATTTATTTAAATCAAATAAATTATATATGTGTTAGTGTACTAAACAATTTAAATACTATTAACACATAATTAAATTAAATCGTATTTAATTTAATCCTCAATTCCATTATCAGTACTATTTGCGTGTGACCCTATAGGTTCTCGTAATGTTGGCAATAATATTAAATTACCTATTTAATATTATAAACAGTGAGTAGTATCTAGCAACACATCACTGTTATCCAAGTCACGAGAATGACGTATGATCTGACATAACCTTTATGTGATAATGATCATATGTATAATTACCCTATTTCCCTTATATCTATATTGAACACAAGGCATAGAATGTGTCACCCTTGTATAGTCCAATATTTTATTCCTTGATCCCTGAGTATACTTGATAACATCAAATAAGTTTAATATCTCATATCGACTCATTTGAGCACGACCATGCATTTTACAATCATACTCTATCAAAGGGCCCACATATATTACTCTCGTATATATAGGAGGGACAAATCCCATCTAGGTCACTAATGTCCCTCAGCATGATTTGTAAAGCACCCATAAACCATCTTTATGGTCATCCTGTTACGGACAATGTTTGATTGGCAATAAAGTACTCGACTCCACATCTAGGGTCCATAGTGGTTTCAGGTCGAAGGGTGGAATACATCACAATTACTATGAGAATAACTTATGACACTTACATAACAAATTATGTAGTATTCTCATGGTGGGTCAATCCAATATAAATATTACTCCTAATATTTATGCCTACGTGAAGACTTGATATCTCATATCCATGACTTGTGATATACAATCATCAGTCTACTCACATAATAGTCTCTATGCATTACTGTTGTCCAATTTGACAGTAAAATTTGACTACATATACTTTAAGAATAACGTCTTTATGTTTAATAAGGTCTCACGATTAAGTCAAACTTAACAGGTCATTAATAGACTAATTATTCTAAGGACTTTATTATGTCATATACAAATAACACAATAAATACAATGCCTAGTAAGTATATATATATATATATATATATATATATATATGAACAAACAATATATATCAAGGTCATGATACAAAATGCATATACAAACAATACTAATTGGCTATTAGGGCTTACTCCAACAATCTCCCACTAGCACTAGAGCCAATCGGATATTAACTTCACATCTATTTGCCCATTGTGTGCGTCAAGCATTATTTAAGCATGATACTTTGTTAGGTTATAAGGAACTTTTTCCTATGTTGGTAATATACACCTCTTCCGATTTAAACTTCCGATCTTCTATCAAAATAAATTGAAGTGTCAAAATATATATACATGGATTGCTAGTGAGATCTAGTTTTCTGAGCTTGCAAGTTTAACCCATTATCATCGTCAATGAGATCAACAAGATCTACAATACAAGAAACACAACTTTCTTTTAGGAATTAGAAAAGTGACCCAAATCATATATATTTGACCTTTGTACTAGAAACGACAACTATCTGAAGCCTTTCTTAACTTATACAGTTGTCATCAAAGCATAACATTTACTTTATACTGTGATATGAATATATAGTTCATAAATTTTGGAATAACATCATTATAACTCCTTTACAATGATTATTCCCATCTACTCTCAAGAAAAGGAACACCAGATCTTTTTAAGATAACCACATATCATCTTGATAGTGATCTAGTGAAGAACACTTCAATCATTTTGGTACTTATTATTTATGCTCATAGCATACGGTGCATCTAGTGCAGTACATATCATGGTGTCTTTTTTCTCATCCAATGAGGTAAGACATTGTCTATTAGGCAAAATATCATGCCACATATGCAATAATCTTAATGACAGATTATGCATATTGGGTGTCACGACACTTCTTCGGGATATGTACTTGTGCTAGGATTGAGATTCATTAACCATCTATCCACTACAAGAAAATTTACAAGTTGCGACGGTTAGTATTGGCAGATTACGGCGGTTTGAACCGCCGCAATTTTCTAGTCGCGACGGTTTTGTTTGTGTCGCAAAAACGAGTGTCGCCAGGCTGTATCGCGACGGTTTCTAAAACCGCCACTCCAATGGTCGTTCTATGTTGCGACGGGTAGTGATCTGTCGTATATTGAAAATTACGGCGGTTACAACCGCCATAAATAACTTTGTTTTTTCTTATAGAAAAATCAAACCGTAGGTATTTCCAAAGGTAAATCCGCAGGAAATCTTTAATCCGCAGGTAATTCCGCAGCTAATATATTTCAAAAATAAAAAAAAATTCAAATGAACTTTAGCACACAGTACTCCATAAAATAAATCTATATTAAAGAAACAACAAAGAACTTACATACAGGAAATTCAAATGAACTTTTAGCACACAACATTGTTTTTATTTACAAAAATAATCAATACGAATAATGCCAAAGAAAATTAATCAAAAATCTTGTCAGAGAATTTATACATGGAGCAACCTCCTTAGAGATTTCTTGTCTTCCTTAGAAATTTCTTGTCTTCAATATGGAAATTCTCAGCTTCTTTAATCAATTTTTTAATTTCTTCAGCTGACATCCTTTCTTTGTAATTGGTTATTGCAATCTCATTCGAATTTCCAGAAAGTGGCATGCCAAACAGTGTGAATATCTCAAATTCCAGCCATTAAATGACACATTGACCTTTGAAAAAAGGGTCATGAAATGCCTCTAATAGAAAGCCTTCCACAGCCAAGTTTACAGTTTATATTCTTACTGACATGACATGTATACCAATCTTCAAGAATAATCAGCAGTGCAGAAACCATGAGGCATAGTTTAAATAATGCTTCTATAAAAGGCTTAGTATACTTAGATGCCAGTATAAATCAGAATTCATACACCAGAGCAATTTTAGATGCTTACAAGCACAACTGACGTCCTCTTGCAGATTCAATTGCTTCAGGATCTGGAAGATGTAATAAATACATATTCAGCCCTTGTTTGAAAGAGAAACACATATTCATAAAACCAAAACAAGCATAGAGACATAGATTTCAAACCTACAAATAAAACCATACCCCAACTTTAGGCTTCTGAATGAGAACATCTTCCACTGTAAATCCAGCTGAATCTAAAATCACAGGAAATTGCTTCTTCGAAAAAAGCATACCCAATGTTAGTAGCCTTAATAACTCATACAATTCCACAATAATCTCATCTCCTTTCAGTTGCACACAATCACTTCCAGCATACACACTAGCAAGTGCTAAATTACCCTACAATTCAAAAAAACCATAATCACTAACTCAAAAAAAAATCAACTTTCTACAACCCCAAATTTCAGAAATCGAACCTGTTTCCGCGTGAAGTAATTGATCCCAAAAGCTAAATCACCAATCAGCCATTTCCTAAGTGTCTCCGCATACGTAAACCGCAAAGTCTCAAACAATGTCACAATCGATTCAAGCAGAGTCGTCGGCACCTTAGCTGGTCTTCGCGAATTCCTTCTGTGTCGAATCGATCTACTCGATTTCGACACATCGCCATCGTGATCATCTTCAAAATGCTAGAATCAGTCTAACATACTTATATAGAAAAAATTAAAATGAAAAAAATTCACTCAATAAAAAACAAAAAACTAAATACTTAGTGTATTGTCGTATCAGATATGTATATTAATAAATACTATATTGGCCATTTACATTACAGCGGTTAAGCCGGTTCATGTGCAAAACATGTCGCGAGATCAATTCTTAGTGAAGTACTTTTCGCATTTTCACTATACGCCCTTTAACGCCAAGAAATAATTGACAGTATGCTACAAAAATAACTAAATATCACTTCATGGAATTGACACGGTATAGGGTTCGATCCCCACCCTCGAAGAAATACTAACATTAGCCATCATAAAAAAAATCCTTGTATGATCGGCCAAGACATTTCCTGGTCAGAGAAATATGTCAAAAGCCTGATCAAGCGTGGAAAATTAGTCACCGTAGAGAATCATTATACTATGATAATTTCATAGAGAATAAACTAAGTTTTCAAAGTCTTTCAAAACGTTCCAAAAGATAATTGCATTAGAGTTTATTAACTCTCCTTTTCTCATTCAAATTTTAATTGTAGTAACTTGATAATGCAAGCAGAATGGATAAAGAATTTACAAATTTAGGAAACGAAGTTGGGAGTTTGAACAGAAATTCAAGATCTGTAAATATCCACACTATACTTATATATGAGTGTTGTTCATAAAAATGTAGCACTGCGGCAGATTTAGTCTATATTATATTAAATTTAATTCTTGTAGTTTCATTTCCCTCGAGTTAGAAAGTTGTGATGGGATTTATCCTTAGCAAACAGAGTTCATAAACCTAATCATATATTCATATGATGGGGTTGAATGGCTGAGACAGCAAACACATTACAGTAAAGTTTTTCTTTTCTATTTTTTGACGGGAATAGATTACAGAACAGAAAATTAATAACAAAAGCTTTCTTCTACTTACAGCCGGGTATAAGATGTGTTTCGTATATCTTTCTTCTACACTAACACTATACTATCACCATTGTGCATCACACCCAATTCCAAACTAATCAGTGCTAAATAGAGTCGATCATTGCAACAAAATGCAACAGCCACAGAGAGAAAAACGAAACTTTATATGCTCCCAAAGAAGAACTCAACATTTAGTTCAAACATATTTGTAAGCTAAGTAGCTAACTATCACTTACTCAAGTTCTTGGCGAAGTGCATCAAAGAGCTCTCTTTTGGTTTGTTTCTCAGTCCCAGGGGTATTGAGAACCTTACTCTGTTCAGCCATCTTTATAGTAGTACTTTTTAGTTCCTCCTGCAAAAAAACAATAACAGCACAAATTTATCAAATTTATCAGATAAACTTCAGACATTTAACATCTTGTATTCCATTATTAGGTAATAATTTGAGAGAATAAAAGTAATTGAATATAACTACACTTGTCAAACATCAAACACCGCGTTAATCTGAAGTGTAGGTGCGATATAGGTCAAGCTTATATTGCAATTTACAGAAAAAAATGGTATTCGAACTCGGAATCTAGAAAGGAAAAATTGAAAAGAAAAAAATTGCAAAGATTAACGAAAGGCCTTGGTACATTGTATGGTTTCCTTCTCGCATATCAGTTGTGCAGAGTATAACATGTCACTAATGCCTCCAAGTCCCCTGCCAATAAACACCCCCTAATTAATTCTAGAGTTAATAATGAAGATAACATCAATATTTAGATAGCAACTTGGCATCAAAATCTACTGCATCAGGATTTAATGTAACATGAATATATTTGGCTTCATACAACTTGCTATTGCATCTAACACTAATATCTTCTTAATAGCAATTGCCTCACATAAGATAAACTCCAACTGAGCCAAATGAACATGTGTGTAACTCCTAAACAAGTTATGGACAGCGAAATTCAAAAAACAGGGCAAAATATTATCAAAAGAGGGAAGGAAATTCTAAAAAGTAGTCCACCATAATAGTTAACAATAGTTAACGATTGATCAAATCAAAGAAGGGTTAACCCAAGGGGATGAAACCAAACTGAAAATTTTCATAAATCCCATGAGAACAAAAGAATATTTTAAACCTTGGACACTTACATCAAAACTGTAAACATCTAAGAACATATTGGTGACCTAGAAAATTGATAAATAAAGAGGTTTCTTCAAAATACAAACCTGTGATCTAGAAAATAGTCATAAATCCCTTGTGTCTTCATCATCCCATATGGGTTCAATAGAAGAATCTTTCCCAAAAGCAGAAGAAACAGGCTCGTCGCCACTAGTAACCCGTTGAAAGGAGCTGTCAACAATCAACATAATTGTAATGACCATCGATGTTCATAAGCAGTGGTAACTGGCGACACAGTTGTAGTGAGACTCATAGTAAAAGGTGTTGGTGAACTTGATACATGATGTTCAGACGAGCCAAAGATGATAGACTATACGGTTGAAGATGATAAAACCTGAAACTAGAGAGAAGGGAGAGTTTCTCATTAGCTATATTTATAAGAAACGATAATACAAATCAAACAGTTTCCAAATAAAACCTATAAATTGTATTCAAAACAAACCTTATCTTCCCAAACTTCGAAAAAATGGTAGGAGTAACAAGCATAGAAGGTTTAGAAGAAACCCTAGTCTCCGCAAACCACCGCGACGGCACACCACTAACCACAACCGTATCCGGTTCACGTCTTGAACTCCGATTCACATTCCGAAAAGCATAAAACTCTTCCCAATTCTTCTTCATCCCCTCAAAATCATCACACTCAGAAACATCAACCTCAAGCCTAAACCTAACCCCTTGAAGATTCAACTCAACACCGTTCAATTTCTCAAAAAGACCATTCCTCCATTTCACAACGTCGTTTTCATTCTTCTCGCTCAAAAACGACAGGTCCCAGATGTGAAGTGTACCGTAAACGACAGGATCTTCGCGTTTACGCTTTTTGAGGTCTTTGTTGAAGCGTTTGAATTGAAGATCATCTTCGGGGAGAGGAAAGGGAAGAGAGTGAGAGGTTTGTAGAAAATCGAGCAAGGCTCGTTTCTTTTTCCATTCGTCGATTTGGTTTGTTATGGAGGATGAAGGTGTGGAATGGTGTACGGTGAGGTTGAGTTTGATGCGTGGTAGGAGAGTGAGATCTTTGTCTATTTCTAGGGTTGCTGTTGGGGGAATTAGGTTTAGATTTTCTTACTCCTCCAACTTCATCTTCATGCTGTGCTGGTTACACACTCACTCAATCAGCTACTTTTCTCTTCGTCTAAATCATTGTTTTTGATAATAATTTAGAAATTAGTTTTGAGAAAAGAAAGGTGCATAGTTTAAATTTGTAAATTTTAAATTATTTCTATGATTTAAAAATTTTAAATTATTTTAATTGAATGTATATGTAATATTTTTTTTAAATTGACCCTAACTAATTTTATAAGAGGCTTATAGTCATTTCCATTGTAATTAATTTTGTTGAAGATTGTTGTTTTACTTGTATTATATTTTGATGTAATTGCAAGCTTGTGATGGAAGCAATTAATGGAAGGAGAAATATTAGATTCAATTCAAAATCGACTTCTAAAAAAATTGAAGATAAATTGAACCGTTTTCTAAGGACAATTTAATTTCTTCCAATATGCTATAGAATATTTTACACAACATGCCTAAAAAACCTGCGACGGTTGGCCCAAACTGTCGTGACAACTGTCGTAGTCCAGGAATAAGGACGGTTTTGTGATAACTATCGCAAAAAATCTGCGACAATTGACCCTAACTGTCGTGACAACCATCGCAATCTAGGAATAAGGACGGTTTTGTGATAACTGTCGCAACTCAAGTGTCGTAAATCTCCTTTTTTCTTGTAGTGATCTCTATAGATTTTGATTCCTAACTTTTTAGGAAACCTCACCAAAAAATTTCATCAAAACCATTTCCTTAACCATGTCCTACATTGGTGTTGTAGGGAATTTGTTTTGATGATCAGTATGTCTCCTACATACTATGCTAGATTAATACAAATACTCCTACTAACCTTCTTGTGTGCACAAGATTTAAACTTGACATTTATTAATCCAAGTTTTCGTAAAACTTCATTAATAAATGGATTCATCTCCAATAAGTTTGCTATAATCCATAATTGGATTTAAACAACTTATACTTCCTTTAGAATCAAGATCATTTACGATCTTCTCTAGATATTGTGCTACATGAACCAATGGTCCAAAAACATATGCCTTGTTGATTTGGTTCATATTCCATTCTCATAAATATATGTATTTTCTGGTGCTTGAATTTCTTCAAGTTCTACATCACTCCCACTGGTTCCTTTAGATACATAATGTCTCTAAAGGAAGACTCCAGTTCTATCGCCAAAATAATTTTGTCCCATAATGTGTTATATAATATGTGTCCCTTATTTCTATTTGGGATACATCCATAAATACATATTCATCTAGATTGTGATCAAGTTTACTTAATAAACCTTACAACCTCAATGATCATAAAGACAAACTAGGTACTCTTACCTCCATATCAAATATGGTGTCTCTACAACTATTTTAAAAGGAGTTGGTTATGGATATGAATAATTGTATGTAAAACAATTTATAAAAGAGTCACAAAGATATAATTGAACTATCTTAAATTGATCAATGTCAGACATGATACGATTTAAATGGTCATTATATTCTTTATATAGGTATTTACCATAGCGAACAGTTTGTATGATCTTAATACATTTTTGAGTTGTTTCCTTCTACTTCTCACTTGAACTCTTCTCAAAAGAATTCTAACTCGTGTCAAATAGGTAGGTTTCAAATCTTATTTTATCCATCCCATATTTATTATAGATGAGCTTATCAAGATTGTAGAACTCAAATCTACTACTTGATTTAGTATTTAAAACGTTGTTTGGATAATCATGACAACATTTGTTCATTATCAAAACATACATTCCTTATCTTGTCAAAGAAAGACTTAAAATTAATGTTTCTTTTACTAAATGAAACTTAATAACAATTATTTGGATTCATTCTAAGCTCTAGTTTAAGTCTAATCATAAGCTCTTATAGTCAATGAAACACATTGTTCCATTCTAGACGTAAGTTGACTCAAATTATAATCAATGTCCTACTTCTTAAAAGACTCATCACATTCTTATAAATGTGAGATCAATATCTAATATCATATACCCAAGATGTAGAAGTAGACAATTTGATTTTCTATAACAAATCATTTGAAGAAAAAAAATCTTACTTCTTTCTTCTACTTTGACTCTTTTTATAACCATTAATAGTTTTCTTCTTTCAACACATGAAATCACTGTCTTCCTTTAGAACCGTGTTTTTCTGCCAAAATTCAAAGGAATATAAAATGAATCTCATTCCTTTTACAATTCATCTATTTAGCATCACAAACTACTTTCTTTTCTTTTCAATAAGATGTGGTGGATATATTTATTATTCATTCACAATGAATCTAATATACCTATTCGAGACAATCTCAAATAACACTTGTGACCAACTATTTGGTCTATAAGGAAATCCAAATTTTAAATCTCAAAACTATTTTAGATCCATTTGGATTCTTAACTTGTATAGAAAAGACCTTGGAAAGTTTTTACATTTCTCATATCTCGTATTGCTTATTTAAAAGAAAAAGTTTGAGGTTAATGATCATATCATTCTCCGTGACGACTACAATTATGAGATATGTTATATCTAGACATTCGAATTGATCTTTCTCATAAGTATCGTTCTTAAAATCTAGATATATTCGGTTGTTAGGAATTGGTTGTTTGAGAACATAAAATTTTTTTCGTGCTTGAGAACAATTATCAATTTATGTACCAATTCAGAAATTCCTTTCCGATCCTTACATCCTTCATAAGGCCATTTCACAATAAATTAAAAATAAAATGCAAAAGTAATTCTAAATACAAAACGTGTAAAAAATTGTATCAAAATCATTTTAATAAGGACTTTTATTAAAATGCTCCCACTATTTTTACTCAAACCAAATGACCCTCAACATTTAATTCGGAAAATCCAGTTGGAAGATTTTCTAGAGGGTCGAGGTCTATATTTCACTTTTTTTTAAGTACACGTAGGCGGATTACACAAAACTCCGTTATTTAGGCAGGAACTCTTTCCAATTGTATCTAATATAACTCTCGAATTTTATCAGTTGAGTGAATAACTCTATATTCTAATCCATCTTATGGATTGTTCTCAACTTTTGCTTTTAAACATATATAATCATATTATAATTAGTTTAGTTAAGTCAAACCCAAAAATTTAGCAGTTGGATATTACATTTATCCCATCGCACCTTACTAATATAAAACATGCACCTCGCGTTAGGCGAAACCAACATTATTCGATACTAGTCTTGATGAGTGCTAAATTTTGGAAAGCAATTAACTTAATATTTAATTGAAGGGATTTTAATTAAATTTGATCTTACTGGTTTGTGTATCTCATACACTCACATAATTGTGTATCTTATACACACGCATATAAACATACATTTCACGCATCAAATACATAAAATAAAACTTGGTAATACGATTATGACCACCTAAAATGCAAGAATTAAATAAACTAATTTATTACAATTCTTTGACCCACGAGCAAGCTTCTCAAGCCTCTCCACTGGTGTCATCGTTTGACGTTGTCTTTTCTTCAACTCTTGAACTCGAACAATTTATAATATTTAAATAAATAAAATAATAATTAAATGGCACGACACGCATGTCGTATTTAATTAAAATAAACCACGACACACATGCCGTATTTAAATAGAATAAATCATGACACACAGGTCGTATTAAAAATAAACAAACGCTAAAATTTAAGGTCATAACTGTATACCAATTTATTTAATAATTAAATAATTAAATAATAAATAATAATAGAATATCAAATTACAAATATTGACGCATCAACACTTGACGCTTTTGCGAACCCTAAAAGCACAACTCTTTCACCATCCCAAACCCTAATGCATAAGCATTCATACCATCAAAACGTAATGATCAATAATTCAATATGATTGATTAAAATGTCATTGCTTCACCATACAAGTGTCGGATTCCGAAGCAGAATGCACATGGATCTTTCAAATGTATAACAATCATTACAATAATTAATGGACGAAACAAAATAGTGTATCAAATACACTAACTTCGCATTAGAAATATTTATATCATATATAAATTTATCAATTATATTTGTATCACTTATGGATGATCGAAGTATCGCTGCTTCACCATACTAATATCGGATTTCAAAGCATAGTCAACAACGAACATCCAAATTATACAAAAATTGATGTCAATATTTAATATTAAATAATAAACACTTTATTATTAATAATAATAAACTATACTATTATTAATTAATTACAACAATAAACTCTTTTACTATTATTATTATTATTATTATTAAACAATCTCGCAATTACAAAGAACAAATCGAACAGTGCAAAAGGCATAACATCATTGTTGGAAACCAAATAGAAATTTGGTTAGTAAGTAACATTCAGTTAATTGAAATAGCTAACGTACTTAGCTATTAGGTTACGATTCCGCCAAACCCATTCGGCATATGTAATGAAATTATAAATTGGATTGTTACAACAATATATTGTGCGACAACCATTACCAAGCAATATATGTACCATACGGTAACCATTACCGCAATTGATAAAACCATGAATTTTGCACAAAATCATAACCACATACATATAATTATGACTTTATATATATATATATATATATATATATATATATATATATATATATATATATATACATAAATCATATTTGAATTTAATGATTTAATCAGAACCGGAGCTCTGATACCACTGTTGGGATTTAAGAGGGGTTTTTCAAAAATTTATCCTCTTAATGGAATAATCCCGATGAACGAATCTTGATTAAACCATCAATCACAAATCAAACATAAAGTAAGGATTCTGAATTACCTTTTGAAGCGTGTTTTAACTTTGATCACGAACGTGGAAAATATCATCGTCTCTACGAAGTCCACGCGAGTACAAAGTGGAACGCGGTGCTAGCCGTCTCTAGTTCTAAGAAAATTGAGAATTAGGATTGGTAGGGGAAAGAGCTCCTCTATGTATAGAGAGCTTCTAATGCTCTTATTTTGGGCTTTTCCAAAATAAGCTCAATCTTATTTAATTAAAACTATTTTATTTAAATAGATATTATTTATATTTAATTAAACTCTTTTAATAAATAAAATAAAATATTAATTAAATTAAATCATATTTAATTTAATCAACTGTCAATTCTCATTTATTTATTTAAATCAAATAAATTATATATGTGTTAATGTACTAAACAATTTAAATACTATTAACACATAATTAAATTAAATCTTATTTAATTTAATCGACAATTCCATTATCAGTACTCTTTGCGTGTGACCCTATAGGTTCTCGTAACGTTGGCAATAATATTAAATTACCTATTTAATATTATAAACAGTGAGCGGTATCTAACAACACATCACTGCTACCCAAGTCAGGAGAATGTCGTGTGATCTGACATAACCTTTATGTGATAAAGATCATATGTATAATTACCCTTTTGCCCTTATATCTATATTGAACACAAGGCATAGAATGTGTCGCCCTTGTATAGTCCAATATTTTATTCCTTGATTCCTGAGTATACTTGATAACATCAAATAAGTTCAATATCTCATATCGACTAATTTGAGCACGACCATGCATTTTACAGTCATACTCTATCAAGGGGCCCACAGATATTACTCCCGTATATGTAGGAGGGACAAATCTCATCTAGGTCACTCATGTCCCTCGGCATGATTTGTAAAGCACCCATAAACCATCTTTATGGTCATCCTATTACGGACAATGTTTGATTGTCAATAAAGTAATCGACTCCACATCTAGGGTCCATAGTGGTTTCAGGTCGAAGGGTGGAATACATCACTATTACTATGAGAATAACTTATGACACTTATATAACAAACTATGTAGTATTCTCATGGTGGGTCAATCCAATATAAATATTACTTCTAATATTTATACCTATGTGAAGACTTGATATCTCATATCCATGACTTGTGAGATACATTCATCAGTATACTCACATAATAGTCTCTATGCATTACTGTTGTACTATTTGTTAGTAAAACTTGACTACAGATACTTTAAGAATAACGTCTTTATGTTTAATGAGGTCTCACTATTAAGTCACACTTAAGAGGTCATTAATAGACTAATTATTCTAAAGACTTTATTATGTCATATATAAATAACACAATAAATACAATCCCTAGTAAGTATATATATTAACAAATAATATATAGCAAGGTCATGATACAAAAAGCATATACAACCAATACTGATTAGCTATTTAACCCAACAATCCAAGCCAAAGGAAGGTCATCGTTGCTAATCGGATGATCCTCCTTAAATTTTTCTGAGTTGTGATCTTCATCCTCCACAACTTTTACTGATTCAGGTTGATCAGTCCCTTCTTCAGTGTCTTTGAGTATGCCCTTTGAAGATACAACTGTACCATGAAAAGTAATACCTTTTCGGACATTTTTCGGATAAGATTCGTCAAAAGTAACATTCATGGATTCTTCTACAATAAGTAACCTTTTATTGTATACTCTATATGCTTTGCTAGATTGAGAGTATCCAAGAAAGATACCTTCTTTGGCTTTTGAGTCAAATTTGCCAAGATTTTCTTTTCCATTATTTAACACAAAGCATTTACATCTGAAAACATGAAGATGTGATACGTTAGGCTTCCTACCTTTTAAAAGCTCATATGGAGTTTTGTTGAGAATAGGACGTATAAGCACCCTATTCAAAACATAACACACCGTACTAATAGCATCGGCCCAAAAATATTTAGGAATGCCACTTTCATTGATCATAGTTCTTCCTAGCTCTTATAAAATGCGATTTTTACGTTCCACCACTCCATTTTGTTGAGGAGTACGTGGAGCGGAAAAATTATGATCAATGACATGTTTATCACAAAATTCCTCAAAGAGGTGGTTTTCAAATTCACCTCTGTGATCGCTTCGAATAGTGACAATGTTAGTATTTAATTTTGTTTTGAGATAGCTTGGCAAAATTTTCAAACGCTGAAAAAGTATCACATTTACTAGCCAAGAAAATAGTCCAACAAAATCTAGAGTAGTCGTCTACAATAACAAAACCATAGTAGTTACCACCCAAACGTTTGATCCTAGATGGTCCAAAAAGGTCCATATGGAGGAGTTCAAGAGGTCTCGATGTAGAAACCACGTTTTTAGATTTAAATGAGATTCTCATTTGCTTCCCCATTTGGCAAGCATCACATAAGTGATCTTTTGAAATTTTTATCTTGGGTAGATCTACAACTAGATCCTTTGAAAAACTTTATTAAGCAAGTCAAAGTTGACATGCGCTAAGCGCCTATGCCATAGCCACGAGTCTTCACTCATGGTGACAAGACATTTATTGCTAGTCAAAGATACTTCACTCAAGTCAAACATATAGACATTGTTTACCCTCAAGCCCTTAAACACACCATTTTTCTTATCATTGTGTTCAATCATGCAACAATCTTTTGAAAAAGAGACTTTCTAGCCTTTGTCGCATAATTGACTAATGCTAATAAGATTGTGTTTAAGACCATCAACTAATAGGACGTCTGAGATAGTAGTAGAAGAGATATTACCTACACTACCTTTTATGAGTATAGCCCGCTTGTTATTATCACCATAGGTCACAAATCCTTTCTTCTTTGCCACAAAGTCAATGAATAACGAAATGTCTCCCGTCGTATGCCTTGAACATCCACTATCGAGAACCCATCTTCTCTCCGTAGACTCAAGACATTTTACCTACAAAATTAAACAAGGGAAATAGGTACCCAATTTTTATTGGGTCCTTGTGTGTGAGTGAATCTTTGGTTGCATTTGGGCAACCATTGGAAAATACCTTTAGGAACCAAGAATCTCCTAAATCGGCATTTAGCAATGGTGTGTCCCTTCTTGCAACAATTTTGACAAGTTAGGTTAACATTGGAATTTTTTTTTGCTAATTTGATCTCTAATCACATATGTATATTTTTTATAAGGATTATTCATACTACTTCTAAAATGTGATCGATCAATAAAAAATGTAACTTTAGGTTCTAAAGCCTTGTCTAATTTGGCTTTATGAGCTCTAACCTCTTTTTGCCAAATGTGACAAGTTTCACAACCCGCCCAATTTAACCAAGAAGACTTGTCTTCCTCAATTTTAGCATTTGTAGCTTTCACCATTGAGTTCTTAAGAGTTTCTAATTCCTTTTCGAAACCGGAAATCTTTTTCTCTAAATGTGAAAAAATTTGCTTATTTGAGACTAAGCGTTTGAAAGCTTCTTTAGCCTCATGGTGTAAAACTGCAAAGGCATTTTCCAATTCAGAATAAGACATTTTATCAGCATGTTCATATTTAGAATGACTTACATTCTTTTTCTTCTTTTGATGAGCCGTGAGACAAAGATTGACCGATTCGTCTTCATCACTTGAGCTATCTTCGCTAGAGGACTCACTATCACTTTCCCAAGTAATGTATGCCCTTCTAGGTTTGCTCTATTTTTTTTGTTGACGATTTTTGTTTTTTCCTTTGTGTTTCTTCATCAAGGGACAGTTCGGCTTGTAGTGACCGACCTTTCCACAATTATAGCATGAACCTTTTGACTTTGCACTCTAATTTCCTTCATGCTTGGAGGATTTTGATTGACGTCGAAAGTTGATGAGATTCTTCTCCGAATTTTGAATTCCATTTTTCTTGATATATCTATTATACCTTCTCACAAACATCCCCATGTCTTCATTTGAATCTTCATCATCATCACTTGACTCACTTTCACTAAGCTCTTTTGTGGAGGACTTTGAGCTAGAAGCCTTTAGAGCAATAGACTTCTTGTCCGTGTCTTTCGATTTCTCTTTCTTTTCTTTCTTTTCGTGTTGATCGAGACTTATGAGCTCTTGCTCATGTTATTCAAGCTTACCAAACAATGTTGTGATGTCCAATGTCATAAGATCATTAGCTTCCTTGATGGTTGTGACCTTAGGTTGCCATTCCCTATTAAGACGTCTCAAAATTTTGTTAGTAGCAACATCATTGGAAATGGGTATACTAGGTGAATTTAAACGATTGATTAGGTGAGTGAATCTCTTTTGCATTTTCGCAATGGTTTCACCATGTTTCATGTGAAAGAGATCAAACTCTTGTGTCAAAGTATCGATTCTAGCTAGTTTGACATCATTAGTTCCTTCATGGGTAACTTGTAATGCGTCCCACATAGCCTTAGCAGTAGTACAATGAGAAACTCTATAATATTCATCAACTCCCAAAGAGGATATGAGAATATTTCTAGCTTTCCAATCATAATTGTACTTTTTATCATCCTCATCGTTCCATTGTGCTTCTGGCTTAGGTATAACAACATTATCCGCATTGGTCATAGTTATTTCAATAGGACCATTTTGAATAGTGTTCCATTCCTTTCTATCAATAGAATTGATATGCTCCCGCATACAATCTTTCCAATAAACGTAGTTTTCACCATTAAAAATCAGCGCTTTATTGTACGCCCCTTTAGGTTCGTTAGCCATTTTCTAATAAGCTATGTGCGAAGCACTAGATAAATTAGTGCTCTTGATACCACTTATTAGACAATGGCACTGATCTAGACGGGGGTTGAATAGATCACTAATTTTTAATAATAATTGTTGTTTAAAAATTTATTTTAAAAATGTGAAGAAGCAACCTTGGATTTAAAATTGTCTAAACGAACTGATATTGGTAAGATCAGATATGCAAAACAGAATGGAATATTATTGATGAGGTAATGAAATCAATAAAGTTCCCAATCAAACAATACAAATAAAGACCACTTTGAGTGAACTGGTTTCCAATGAATTATAGACGATAAAATTGAATTGACAATTTTACAAACAGTTTGTGTGTTATTAATATGTCGAACACTTGGTGTGCGAAACACTCAAAGTTCAATTTCCTTTGAAATTGTAGTGTAGCGTTTTTCACACTTGCAATCAAAGTGATTGCAATGGTTTTCCAAAACAAATTTAAAGCACTAAAAATCAATAGAAATGTTTCTAATAGTTGATTTCACACAAATGTTAACAAATCAAAGTAAAGAGATAGAGAGAGAACGACACCCGATTTGATTGGGCAGATCCCCTTTCGTCCTCGCTTTGGGTACTCTGCCCCCAATTCTAAAACTAGAATTGAGATATGTATATTATCTATTTGCAAAGTTTTTTCCAAGAGAAGTTCTAACTACCACACAATCAAACCTAATTGTTGATGTTGATTCTATCAACTTCTCTCCCCTTGATTCCAGCCGAATCAAGAACATCAAACTCTTCAAACAAACCTCCAGTTACCACTAGTCACTTGATTTAAGCTTCCATTCTTCAAGTCTTTCACTCGGATGATTTCGATCGCAAGACATTTGACCCCAAATCTTTCAACATAATCCTCCGGTTACCGCAACATCCTTAACCGAACCCACCATTCTTCAGGGCTTTCACTAGGCTAAATTTGTACTGCAAAGATTTGTGCAAAATCCCCCAAATCACCAAGATCTTGGAGGCCAAAACCCCAGAGGTTTTATTGAAGAAAATCCCACTGATTCTTAACTCAAACTCGATATACAAATCCTAAGTTTGGACGTTATCACTCTTGAACAAAGCACAAATCAACAAAGATGATTATGTGTGATTATTGATGACTGCAATTTGTGAGAGAGAAGATGATGAGCAATCCAATGTATCTTTCAAATTCCTTCTTAGTTTATGTACAAAATGATGCATATTAATATATATATATATATATATATATATATATATATATATATGAGCATGAAAGAATAACAGAAAAAACATACTTTGGGAACACAAAGATGCAGAAAAATGAGTGAAAACGCGCGAGAGGTCGACCTACAGAAGCTGCGTGTTGACCTGAACAAGCGACAATGCAAATCTGCACACAAAAGAAGACTGTGCGTCGACGCATTAAGGCTAGAAAGTTTCAACTTTGTATCTTATAATATGCGTCGACCTACACAGAAGCCTTGTGTAGAATCATACATTGCAAAGACTTTTTCTCACTTTTTCATACTAGTGTGGGTCGACTTGAGGCAGTCCTGGGTTGACCTAAGCTATCCAGAATGTTTCAAACTACATTTTTCTTTGTTGTAAGTCGACCTATATCATGTGTGAGTCAACCCAATGCACCAAAAATTACTCAAAACACATTTTAGACATATAGTATGATCCTATATGCCTAAGTTTTTGTATGTAGGCTTTTATGCGTGTTTGTAAAAGATGAATGCATGCTTAGACAAGGTGATACCGTCCAAAATACACAAGTACGAAATTTCCTAGGTTTTACATCATTAAAAAAAAGTAATAAAGTAACCTTTCCCTCACAACTACTTCATCAAACTTATTTACTGTTATATCCTTGGTGACATGTGCTTCATTCATGATCTTCGGTAAGGCTTCTCGGTGAGCGTCTGAATATAGTAATAGAGATAGCATGGCGATCTTGGAAGGTGTTTGACTTAGTTGGTGCACCACCTTGTAATCACTTTTTCTTATAAGTCTCAAGAATTCCTCAGCGTCTTCTTGGGACATAGTCTTCTTGGAAGATCCTTCCCCCACATCTGTAGTCTCTTTCCCTTTTGAACTTTCAGGAACATTATTCTTAGGTTGTTCAGAGGCGTATACTCTTCTGCTACGGGTCATACCTCTAATACCATCTATGTTAGTAATAGTTAGCGCCAATTCTATAGGCTTCTCTCCACATACGCAGTAGTGTCATAATTCCAGGGTACGAACTTAGTACTCTCATACTAAAATGGTGCCGAAACATGGAAGAAGATATGGCCTTCTGACTTTACTGGCACTGGAATTTTTAAAGGTACAGGAACCGGTATTTGAATTGGCGCTTGTGCAGGCATCGAAACTGGTATTTGAATTGGTGTCACAGCTTCCCTCCTTTTCTAAGGAAAATCAAAAAGCACATGCCCCTGAGATTCTAAGGCTGACACTTCATTCATCTTCCCTGAATAACCAATTCGGACTATTCCTTGGTCCATTAGTTGTTGGAGAACCCTCTTCATCTTTTCACAATTGTTAGGATTAAGCAGACAATCCTTACAATCAGCAATCAACTTTTCAAACACCTCATACCCAATCAATACTTCCCTTATTTTCGTCATAGGGGTCTTCACTTGGTCTACCCCTTTGATCAAGACATCATTTTCCATCCCTTCAATTGCATTGACATTTTCCCCAGCGTGCCCTGGTATTGGATTATCTCCCACATTCGAAATTTCAAGAGTGAAGGTGATAATCTTTTGGTCAAGCAACTCTTGTACTTTAAACTTGAGAGCCAAACACTTCTCATTAGTATGCCTTGGTGACCCAGCATGATAGTCACATCTAGCATTGGCATCATATCCTTGAGGAAGAGGTGTGGGAGGAGGCGCTAGCGGCTTGATTTCCACCACTCCCTTTTGAATTAAAAAAGGCAAGATTTGAGTGTATGACGAGGATATAGGGTCAAAATCCTTCCACGGCCTTTTTTGCTCCCTTCGGGGATACCTATTTTGCTGTTGCTGGTTTTGTGGAGGCGATGCCCTTGGTTGTTGGATTTGAAGCGGGGGAGGTGCTTGTGGTGGGTACTGATTAGGAGCAGCTACAGCCACATAAAGATTGTAAGGTATCTGAGCATACCTATCAGCACCAATGACATTGGTCTCACCCTTCTTTGAATTATTACCAGAGTACCTTTTGTTGTTATGTTGATTGGAAGATGATTTCTCAATTTTTCCGCTCTTCAAACCATTTGCAATCCTCTCCCCAATGATAACTAAATCAGCAAATCCAATTGAGACTGACCTAATCATCTTTTTGTAATACATCCCTTGTAATGTACCCATAAACATGTCCACCAGTTCACTTCTAGCAATGGAGGTTGCACGCGAGAAGCTAATTCCCTCCATCTCTGGGCATATTCCTTGAAATATTCATTGAGACATGTTATATAATTGTATACGATTAGGATCCATGTCCACATTATACTTGTATTGTTTGAGGAAGGGATTTGCAAAGTCTTCCCAGGTCTTGACTGAGTGCAGACAGTGAAGATAATATCAAGCAATTGAAGAGTGCAGCCAAGCAGACATCAAGGGGGAGAAGTACTGCATATTGAGAGTGTATGAACAACTGTGTGCTGGTTCTTGGTTTGAGGGGGAGTTTGCCCTATGCTGATGTGAAAGTGAGTTTTTGCTGCTAATGTTAGCTGAGATTGTTTTAGCCAAAATTAGCCAAAGGGGGAGATTGTTAGTTCTTGTATTGGCTGGAATTTTGGTAAAACAAAGTAAAACAATGTTGATGTCATGGTTGATGTTTCAACATGAGTTTTTAACAGCCTTGTTATGTTTAGTTAACATTCTGGTTATGTTAGGTGTTTAAGGGTTGCAGTTTTGTGTTGATGTCAAACCCAATGTCATAACATCAGTTGACAGAACATCAGAAAACTATCTGTTGTGGTTTTTGTATTGCAGAATGTTAAGGTGTTGAAGAGTTAAAGTGCTGAAGAGTGATGTCACATGCGATGTCTTGACATCACTATACCAGAAACTTAAAACATCAGGTTGTGATGTTTTTAGGGCTGCACGCATTAGTTTGATTTGAGGAGATCTGTTAGTTAGATTGGATGCGAATTTATTGGAGAAGATTTATTCTGATACAATTAATTCTGCATATCTTGTGGAGAATAGTTTGTTACTATTTTTGTGCAAATAGACATGGAGAATTGTTCCTATTTGTGTGGAGAAGATTGTTCCTATTTGTGTGGAGAAGATCTTGCAGCTGATTTAAAGAGAAGATTTAAAAGATACATAATATCCTGGAAATATTATGTGGAGCTGAATTTAATGCATAAAGATATGGAGAATATTTAGAGTTAATTATTGAAGATTTAAATTGAAGATTTGATTGAAGATCCAATTAATAGCAGAATCTGTTGGAGATTTGGAACAGAAGATTTGATATGATTTGAAGGCCCAAATCCAGTTGGGAAATAGGTTATAAATAGAAGCATTGTAACCTAGTTTTGGAAAGCCAGCCATCATGTAGATTATAAGGGCTGTGTTGGTTGATGAACCACCCGGTTTGTGGGATGGTCATCGTGTTTATCTCGAAGCCTGTAGGTAAGAGATGTATTGTTCTTGGAGGAAGCTGTTAAGCAACTCTAAGTATTGGTCTTAGTCATGAGGGTCATGTCTAGGTATTGTCATGGAAGTGTGTCTTCCAAAGTCTATGTAATAGAAAAGTTTAAGGAGTCAAGTTGTTGATGTAGTGACGGTGTAGTTGACTGCTAGACATCATCGAGATGATTGGAAGTGAGATGGAGTCTCTTACCTAGGGAGGACTTAGGTAGAAGGGTCATTGGGTAGTGATTGAATTAGGTAGATTGTCAACTGGTGTGTTGAGTCTGTAATTTGATACTACTAATAGTGGACTTCCTTCCTGGCTTGGTATGCCCCCAGATGTAGGTTGGTTAAACCGAACTGGGTGAACAATTGATTGTGTTCATTTACTGTTTCTATTATTGCCTTGTTCAGCAGATTGCGATGTTGTGACATTGCACAAGACATCACACATCTGTACCAGAATTTCAATTGGTATCAGAGCAGGCATCCTGTCTGTTTCTGGATGAGATCTTGGGAAGATACTTTCTGGTTCATGAGCAAGGAAGATAGTTCTGGACTTGATGATCCCTTGGAGTGGAGAATGAAGTGTTCAAACTGAGGAAAGCTGTTGTGACTTATGATGACCTAGTGCACTTGGAGTGTCTTGTTTATGCAAGGGTTATTATGTTTTGCCTGAAGGTTGTAGAGGAGTTTTCTGGTGTATGTTCCGCTGCATATTTATATATCTGATGGAAAATTCCTGATGGTTTTTTGTTAAGGCTGCAACATTCTGTTCTCCACTGAAGATGTATCACATGGTGTGGTGATACGTGAGGACATCTTAAACTAGCTTGTTAGAGTTGCCAAAGATACTTGTGGTTCATCCCAAGTCCACTCATAAAGGAACTCTTATATGAGCTTGTTGAAAAGAGGTCTGAAGAAAGGTAGAAGCAATTTATTCTTGCCTCCAACCTTACAAGGTCAATCTCTGGGTTGTGTTAAAGGATCTTTTGGTGTGAAGAGAACTTATGTCCTACCAGCAGATTGTGCAGAATCGTGACATAACAGATGCTTGGGGGCTAAACAAATGTTTTGATCACATCTGTTTGGAACCTACTCCTGGCTTGGAAGAGGAGGCATCTGGGTTGTGTGTCTAAGAAGTTTCCCTCAAGAAACATGTCTTAGATATGTATATTGGTCAAGAGATGATCAATATAGTGTCACTCATTAGATAAGTGAGTAGGTGTTCAAAGGTTGTTTGTCTTGGTGGAGGTCAAGCTCAAATGTCAAGGACATTTTCTCTGATATATGAAAGTTCCTTTTGATCAAAGCAGCCAGTTGTTTGCAATCTTGTTTATGGCCATGGAGCAGATTCTGTTTGAAAGGAGTTGTATGTGTGTACCAACCATAGGATGAGCATTTCAGATTTGTGCAAGGAGGTGTTGAGTGTTCCGCTGCATGGTATCTGTTGGAAAGACATTAGGGGTTGGTCTCCTCAGCAGGATGTTGTAGTTTATGCAAGACAACTTCAACCGTTTGGTTAGAGATGCCAAAGTTACTTGAAGATTATCTCATATCTTTGTGTTGGGGATAGAAGTGATCAGAAGGTGAATAGGTATTATTGAAGGTTATGTCAACCTTCTTGATGATGAAAGAAGAGGGTGGAGTCAAAGCAAAAGAGTATCACTGTCAAAGCTTTCATGCGGGAGTGAAAATCTTGATAAGTTATCTCTTATGCTTAGGAGGATCCTTCTGGTTATGATGTTACATGTAGTTCTGCAAATACATGATCTGGAAGAAGTTTCATCAAGGAAGAAGCTGAGCTTGATTTGTTCTCGTGTGTTCCCTGCAAGAGATCTGTGTGATTGGTTGTTGTTTCCAAAGCCGTAGAAGTGGGTAATGTGATGAAGACTGATGTCAGAACTGATGTTGATACATCATTTCAGCCAAAGAAAGATAGTGATCAGTGATGTGGATTAGCAGAAGAGGGATCAGCTAGGGCCTCAAGTTTCAGACCAGATCAAATATTGAGTTTTTGTCTGTCTTCAACTAATGACAATATACATTGACGGGAGACTATGTATATGTCTGAAGTACAAGTGCAGGACTGCAGAAGTATTGAGAATTTATTTTTCTCTATGTGGCAGGTTATTTCTCTTTGTGGTGTGAGAATGTATCATCTGGTGGGGTGGATTGGAGACTATGTACTTGGAGCATCATCCAAATTACCTGGGATAAGTTTGGATTAGAAGAGGCAGATTGTTGACAAGCTGAAGTGTTTAAGGCTAAAAGATATACAGATATCATAATGGTTCAGCTTGGATCAGTGGTTTGGAGCATGGTGTTTGCTCTGGTTGTGAAGGTCGAGGATAAGTGGCAGTTATCTCTGGCTTTCTACTGACGACTCTACTAAGGGAAGTGACCTTCTTTAGTATTGCTATGGGGTAGTCTTGGACTACTTATTTTCTGAAGATTCAGATGTGGTAGGTTTGAAGTCTTTGGAGTTTCTAAGCAGGATGGAGGTTGTCTACTCAAAGTTGATTGGTGAATCAAGTCTATGAGAACATGGAATTCTGTTTCTGCAAAGGGAGGAGGTTCTTCTGAGTGGCATAAGGTTGAGATGAATTCAACAGTTGGATGACATAATGTTATGACATCTAGCTAAACATCAGGAGTCTCAGCTGGTGATGTGGCACATCAGTTATTGGTAGGGTGATCTACAGGAATGAACAATAGGAGGCTTCAAAAAGATCGTTCTCATGGCAGTTTGCGGGAGCTGCAGGAAGGAGAAGATGTCACATGACCATGGCTTAGGGAGTCTAAGTGTGTTTCCTTTTGAGCAAGTGGAGCATGTGACTTGAAGATCAAGTCTCCTTGGAAGATCAGGATACCTTTGTGAGAGTTCTGACAAACGTGAAAAAGGTCAAAATGTGGCATTTGGCTATTTTCATATGAGGATTCGTGAATGAGGTGATCAAACTGTGGCATTTGGTTGATCTCAGAAGTGGATTCGAAGAATCAAGATAATCAGAGTGTGGCAGCTGGTTATTATTGAGGTTTGTCTTGGAACAAGTTACTCTTGGGCAGAAGGGTGATGAGTTAAAGACTCAAGGAGACTATTCTTCTTGAAGGAGGATGAGAGTTTAACTCTCTAGTTCTTTGGATTACTATGTTATATTAAGTTCAGTTGGTGGAACCTATCAAGAATCATGGTTATGATATCTTGGTGTGTGGCAGATGTTCTAACCTGTGTTGGGACATTATCTGGTTGAATATCCTTGGTGAAGGATGTTTTTGTGTTCTGGTTCTGAAGCTTGGTGCATACATTTTGTCTAAGGAGCGTCTACATAGTCATACGGGAGAATGATGATGTAGAAGGTATGCCTTGGAAGGAGAATGCAGAGAAGACTGAAGCAGATCAGGGTCTTGCTAAAGGCAGAAGAAAAGCCTGTGAAGGGGACATAGCCCTATTGTCAAGTCATGCTAGAGAGAAGTTGATCAGCCTGGCAAGATGTGGAGTTTTGGAGCATGTGAAGATAAGGAATCTTGTGAATATGCAAGTCTGCAGTCTGAACCCTTTGCATCAGAGAGGGTGTGCGAGCGTATGGTATAAGCTGCTCTGACTATGTTGAAGAACTGCTATGCGAAATGAGTCCTTTGAATGGTAATGAGAAGAGATGTTATAACATCATGATTGCTGATGATTATATTTGGAAGATGATTGAGTTTGTCCGTGTGGAGTTGGATGCGAGCAGTGTCAAACCAGACAGGATACTTCGTTGTGTTCTCCAAAAGTGAAAGTACAGGTTGTGAATGTGCTCAGCAAGGGTGCTCATATGTTCATCTCCATCTAGAGCATTAGTTAACCATGACAAGGGGAGTACTTGTCTATGGATGTTGCAGCAAAGGCAGATTCAGAGGTTGTCAAATTATGGCTAAAAAGGGGGAGAGTTAGCCTAGTTAGCCTTGTCGTTAGCCTTGTCAAAGTATGGCTAAAAAGGGGGAGAGTTTATAAATTGCCATGAAGAATAATGGATGATGCTAAAAGAATAAGGTGTTTAGTTGAAAAGTGCTGATGCAGTTATTGAGGGGGAGTGTAGACAGTGTAGACTGAGTGCATACAGTGAAGATAATATCAAGCAATTGAAGAGTGCAGCCAAGCAGACATCAAGGGGGAGAAGTACTGCATATTGAGAGTGTATGAACAACTGTGTGCTGGTTCTTGGTTTGAGGGGGAGTTTGCCCTATGCTGATGTGAAAGTGAGTTTTTGCTGCTGATGTTAGCTGAGATTGTTTTAGCCAAAATTAGCCAAAGGGGGAGATTGTTAGTTCTTGTATTGGCTGGAATTTTGGTAAAACAAAGTAAAACAATGTTGATGTCATGGTTGATGTTTCAACATGAGTTTTTAACAGCCTTGTTATGTTTAGTTAACATTCTGGTTATGTTAGGTGTTTAAGGGTTGCAGTTTTGTGTTGATGTCAAACTCGATGTCATAACATCAGTTGACAGAACATCAGAAAACTATCTGTTGTGGTTTTTGTATTGCAGAATGTTAAGGTGTTGAAGAGTTAAAGTGCTGAAGAGTGATGTCACATGCGATGTCTTGACATCACTATACCAGAAACTTAAAACATCAGGTTGTGATGTTTTTAGGGCTGCACGCATTAGTTTGATTTGAGGAGATCTGTTAGTTAGATTGGATGCGAATTTATTGGAGAAGATTTATTCTGATACAATTAATTCTGCATATCTTGTGGAGAATAGTTTGTTACTATTTTTGTGCAAATAGACATGGAGAATTGTTCCTATTTGTGTGGAGAAGATTGTTCCTATTTGTGTGGAGAAGATCTTGCAGCTGATTTAAAGAGAAGATTTAAAAGATACATAATATCCTGGAAATATTATGTGGAGCTGAATTTAATGCATAAAGATATGGAGAATATTTAGAGTTAATTATTGAAGATTTAAATTGAAGATTTGATTGAAGATCCAATTAATAGCAGAATCTGTTGGAGATTTGGAACAGAAGATTTGATATGATTTGAAGGCCCAAATCCAGTTGGGAAATAGGTTATAAATAGAAGCATTGTAACCTAGTTTTGGAAAGCCAGCCATCATGTAGATTATAAGGGCTGTGTTGGTTGATGAACCACCCGGTTTGTGGGATGGTCATCGTGTTTATCTCGAAGCCTGTAAGTAAGAGATGTATTGTTCTTGGAGGAAGCTGTTAAGCAACTCTAAGTATTGGTCTTAGTCATGAGGGTCATGTCTAGGTATTGTCATGGAAGTGTGTCTTCCAAAGTCTATGTAATAGAAAAGTTTAAGGAGTCAAGCTGTTGATGCAGTGACGGTGTAGTTGACTGCTAGACATCATCGAGATGATTGGAAGTGAGATGGAGTCTCTTACCTAGGGAGGACTTAGGTAGAAGGGTCATTGGGTAGTGATTAAATTAGGTAGATTGTCAACTGGTGTGTTGAGTCTGTAATTTGATACTACTAATAGTGGACTTCCTTCCTGGCTTGGTATGCCCCCAGATGTAGGTTGGTTGAACTGAACTGGGTGAACAATTGATTGTGTTCATTTACTATTTCTATTATTGCCTTGTTCAGCAGATTGCGATGTTGTGACATTGCACAAGACATCACACATCTGTACCAGAATTTCAGTATGCATCATCAGCTTCTCATTAGCGGCATAGGCAGCCATTTTCGGATAAACATCCGAAGTCGGTTTTTAGGACAGCTAACGCCATCGTACTTCTCAAAGTCTGGTGCTTTGAACTTAGGAGGTATAACCATATCTGGTATTAGGCACATTTCCAAAGCATCAACTCCAAAGACATTGAATCCCTCCATAACCCTTAGTATTTCTTTAATTATCTTATACTTGTCATCAACCCTTCTTCCTTCAGTAGCAGTTGGTTTGTTTTCATGGATCACATGTCTCGAATCTTGCTCCTCATATTGGAGGTTCCATTCTTCATAGTTTTCACGCGGGACAAGTATCTGTGTAGGACAGAACACTCCATTTAGACCAGGTGGAAGAACAGACCCTCCGGGGGGTTGAGTACTAGCTTTTTGTCTAGCAATTTCAGCCTCTTCACGTTCCAAATCAACAGTAAATCCACTAAGGGAATTAAAGTTTTCTCGGACAAGGTCCAAATATATATATATATTTCGCCAAGAGGCACAACCAAAGTCTATCCTAAGAGACTAAGTCGAAAGTCTTTTCTAAGGGCTTGACAGAAGTCTCGCCCAAGAGGTCTAGTGCCTCACATGAGGGAATTAAAGTCTCATCAGCCACGCTTAATCTAACTTTGCATGTGGTACTAAGAGTTCTCATCGAACATGATATCTAACTCCTCGCCTAAGGGAAGTAGAGTTTCATTAGGCAAGGTCAAACATATATATGTCACCCAGAGGGTGCGACCGAAGTCTAGACCAAGAGACTTAGTCTAAAGTATTGTCTGAGAGCTTAATAGAAGTCCCTTCTTAAAGGTTGAATGCCTTCACTACGCCAAACAAGACATTAGACAGCGCTTAAAAGCGCTGCCTAAGTCAGCGCTGGCGTAGGTAAAGACGGCGCTTTTTATTTATGAAAAAGCGCTCTCTAAAGTATACATTAGAGGGCGCTTTTTCAATAAAAAGCGCTGTCTAAAGGCCCCATTTAGACAGCGCTTTTTAAAGCGCTGTCTAATGTATGCCTATAATTTTAATTATCAATTTTTCTATACCTTTAGAGGGCGTTTTTTCAAGAAAAAGCGTTGTCTAAAGGCTAAAGCGCTGTCTTATGTAATTTTTTCTATACCTTTAGAGGACACTTTTTAGGAAAAGCGCTTTCTAAAGGCCCCCTTTAGACAACGCTTTTTAAAGCGTTGTCTAATGTATGCCTATAATTTTAGTTATGAATTTTTCTATACCTTTAGAGGGCGCTTTTTAGGAAAAGTGCTTTCTGTTGTGAACTATAGACAGCGCTTTTTCTAGAAAGCGCTGTCTTTTCTCTACGTATAATTTTAATGATTTTTTTTAAAAATCCCATTTTAACCATTTTTTTTATGCAGAAACCTGTATAATTCAAGCCATTTCAATAAACCTGTATATTTCACATTTCCATTAACAATTTCTAGTATGGTTCATTAACCATTTCCACTAATCCCATAAATCACATAAACCACATAAACCATTTCCATTATAATTCAAGTCATTTACATTAACCATTCACAAAACTATACAATTACATTCCAAAATCACATAAATAACATAAACCATTCACAAAACTATACAATCCCATAAAATAAACCATTCACAAAACTATACATTCACATAATCCCATTATCCTATACCTTATATGACTTTTTTTTCAATAAGGTATTCGCACAATTCCTCCTTAATTTCTTGCAATTTATCCTCGTGTAATGAGAACACGCGTATTCATCAAAGTACTACATAACAAAACAAAATATGCATGATTTAGTTAAAAATAATAAATTATATGACATATCCGATAAATATTAAAATAAATCCTAAGTTATAAATCCATGCATACCGTAATAGGAATCTCTAATCGATCCATTTGAAGGATTTCTCTCATAAACCTCAACGAAATACCCGTAGTCTATGCCATTACGCTGACGAGGGCACTACACATAGACAAACAAATAAGAATTAATATATAGTTGTTTTGTGTTATCAAGTAGCATCACTAATAAGCAACATTGTGAAAATTAATATACCTCCACTTTGACCCATGTAATGTTGGTTGCTTTAGCCCGTGCTACTCGAGATTCTCTTTGTGCTCGGTATACAAGTATTTCTCTTTGTTCTCTTTGTGCTCGATAACCAGTGTCCACTGTAAATGACAAATATAAAAATCCATAATCCATAATCCATTGAATGATATAAGCTATATATAACATGACAACTAATTAATATTATTGAATGATATAAGCTATAATTTTATAACTAGTACCTTTTTCACTAACGTCTCTTTCTTTTCTTGGTTGGAATATGTTCTACCCGTCTCTTAACAACACGGACGGTTGGATTGATACAAATACCCTCATTATGATCATTTATTGTATATGATTCATTCGCTATAATATTTTCATCTTGATCATTTCTAGTAAATGATTCAATATCAACATCAATATCACCTTGATCTCCAATGTTTTCATCAATGACTTTGTTAGATAAAAGAACTATAGACCATTTTGTACTTGTCGGATCAGTGACATAGAACACTTATTTAGCTTGAGAGGCTAGAATAAAAGGCTCATCTTTGTACCCCACCCTATTAAGATCCACTTGCAAAAATCCTGACTTATCCATTCGTACGCCATTATTATTTTCAACCCACTTGCAACGAAATATAGGAATCTGAAACTTCTCATAATCAAACACCCAAATGCGCTCGATAACCCCAAAATATGACAGATTTGCAAATTTGGGGTTTAAATCTTTCACACTTGAAATGTGCATTGCTTCAGCTACCACGGTGACACCACTATTTTGCATAGTACTTTTATCATCTTGTTTTTTGGTATAAAATATGTATCCATTAATTGCGTATGCGCTATAAGAAAACACAACCAAAATTAGACCATATGCTAAACATCTCAACCTTTCTGTTATTGAAGCGGGATCTGAATAATACTTTGAAAAAATATGATCCTTAAACCAAGGTATGAAACTTCGATTGTGCTCTCGTACTATCCAATTCTCATTTCTATTCGGATTTAAACCTCGGAGAACATCCTTGTGCATTTCAACATACGGCTCAACCTCATTCTCATTGTGCAGAACATACAAATGCACTTGATCCCGTTCGACCCTTGATATTGTCACAACTTCATTTCCAATTAACTTTTTTCCTTCTTTTTTTCGACAATATGAGATTTGGGGAGTCCAATTGATTGTACATTGGACAAATATTCAGTACAAAACTCAATCGCTTCTTCAACAATGTATCGTTCGGCAATACAACCCTCTGGTCAACTTCGGTTTTTCACATACCCTTTTAATATTTTCATATAACGTTCAGCAGGGTACATCCATCTCATATAAGCCGGTCTACACAATTATGTCTCTTTCACCAGATGAACAACTAGATGAACCATTATGTCAAAAAACGAGGGAGGAAAAATCATTTCAAGATCACACAAAGTAATAACTATTTCTTTTTGCAATGTTGGTAAGATCGCAGGATCGATCACCTTACTGCAAATTGACTTGAAGAAAAAACACAATTTAGTTATTGCGCTTCTTACTTTTTCTGGCAGAATATAACGTATACCTATTGATAAAAAATGTTCCATTATAACATGGCAGTCATGCGTCTTTAAACTCTTTAACTTGAGGTCTTTCATAGACACAAGTCTTCTAATATCGAAAGAGTATCCTTCTGGAACTTTAACTTCACTTAGAAACTTACACAATACCTTTTTCTCTTTTCTAAAGAGAGTATAAGAAGCAGGTGGTAGATATGTTCGTGTTCTTTTCTTCATGGGTCCTAATTCATTTCTTATTCCCATCGCTACCAGGTCCTTTCTTGCTTTAAGGCCATCCTTAGACTTTCCTTGTATATTGAGTAACGTACCAATAACACTGTCAAATACATTTTTTTCAATATGCATAACATCGAGAAAATGTCTTACATACAACGACTTCCAATATGGCAGTTCAAAAAAATTGACCTCTTCTTCCACCCACTCTTGACAAGTGTATGTGCAAAAGGCTTTCCAAACTGAGTACTCACATCTTTCACCTTTTAAAAAATTTGATCACCTGTCAACATAGTTGGAGCTCTACCTAGTTCTGGCTCTCCATTGAATGCTTTTCTCCACCCACGATAGTGATGATTAGAATTTAAGAATCTACGATGACCGAGAAAGATATTCTTCTGACCAAACTCCAATTGCGTCCAATCTGTTTTATCTTCACAAATAGGGCACGCACATTGACCTTTTATGCTGTACCCTGATAGATTTTCGTGTGCTGGAAAATCATTAATTGTGCCAAACAACATCTCCCTCAAGTTGAAACTTTCTTTCCTATACCCATCATAAACCTCCACACCGTTCTCCCACGAAAACTTTAAATCTTCGATTAAGGGTGCCAAGTATACGTCTATGTCATTCCCTGGTTGTCTAGGCCCAGAAATTAACATAGATAACATCATGTACTTACGCTTCATACATAGCCATGGAGGTAGGTTATAAATCATTATGATCACAGGCCAAGTGCTATGTGAGATACTTTGAAGACCGTGTGGGTTCATTCCATCAGTAGATAATGCCAAGCGGAGGTTTCTTACTTCTTTTCCAAATTCAGGATAATCATAATCAATTTTCATCCACTGTGGTGAATCTACCAGATGTCGAAACTTTCCATTAATAATTCTTTCATCTGCATGCCAAGTCAAGTGTCTTGAATCGGTCTCACTATGAAACATGCGTCTAAATCTCGGAATTATAGGAAAATACCATAAGACTTTTGCTGGAGACAACTTTTCCTTATATCGAGAGACACCGCATTTAGGACACTCATTTAATGATGCATACTCATTTTGAAACAAAACGCAATCATTTGGACAGGCATGTATCTTATCATAGCTCATGCCAATAGAGTACAACATCTTTTTGGCCTCATATGTTCGATTGGGAAGAACATTATCCTCTGGAAGCATATCTTTCATAAGGGACAATAACTCTGTGAAACTTTTATCCGACCATCCATTGCCCGCCTTTAAGTTGTACAACTTTAATACCGCAGACAATCTTGTGAATTTGGTGCAACCATTATATAACGGTTTCTCTGCATCACTTACCAACCTCTCAAACATTTTGGGACAATCCTTAAGATCTTCTTCAAGTGCTTCTGCAATCTCTTCGACTCGATCAGAATCGTATGTATCTGTGCCATTGTCGTTTGAAGCATAGGTCGTATTATCCCCCGGTTCAACATTCCCGTTAATTTTCTCACCATGCAAATTCCAACATGTATAACTTCTATCAATTCCACTCCTCATTAAATGCGATGCCAACTGAACCGCGTCAACCCGACTCCCAAAACAACAATCCAAGCAAGGACATCTCATTCGACTGGGGTCTTTGGCGTGCGTGTTATTTCTGTGCTTTTGTGGTTGGCATTTATTTTGCTAAAACTATTATAGCAGCAAGATGTTGAAACATGAAGTTCTAAGTTGCTGCATTCAACATGTCGAATGAAGATGTCCCATACCTGCTCATAGGACATCGCGTTGTGGATTCAGTTTTAATGCAGATTCTGTTGTTGTGATTTGTTACTAATTATTTTATTAATAATTGGTTATCCTATGTGGCATCCAAAGCATTTTTGGATTGTTATTTTATGTTGGTTTTTCGGATTTGCTGCTGTTTCTAATTATGGAGATTTGTGAGCAGTCTATTTGCTGCGTTTTTGAAGCCCAATTCAGTCCAGATAAAATGCTATATATTGACTGATGTAAACCTAGTTTTAGGTGTGGAACTTACTTGTGTTTTTGTTAGGGTTTTCGAGTATTTTTGTGAGCCTAACTGGTATCTCTCTGATAACAGTATAAGGACTGATTTTTGTGTTGTAAGTTCTATCAAGTTACTCATAAGCTTTTAAGCATTGAGTTTCTTGTGTGTCAATTCTCATAAGTTGTGAAGTATTGAGAATTGTGTGTCTTGAAAGTGTGACTTTCGGTTTGTTTCTTGTGTGGAAAGGTACCAATCACGGGTTGTGGTTGTAGAGGGATTTGAGGAGGGCCTCATACCTAGGTGAGTCTTAGGTAGAAGTCATAGGAAGGGTAGTGATTAAGTGATCAGATTATTCGGGTACTGTATGATCTGTGAATTGATACTATCGTATATTAATTTCGTCCCTGGCTTGGTAGCCCCCAGAGTAGGTGTGTTAGACCGAACTGGGTAAACATATCGCTGTGTTATTTACTTTCTGCTCTGTTAATTTTTGTTATCTTGTTCATTGTGTTGGATATCAGTGTCTCAACATTTGTATAGGACATCTGATATCTGTGCTAGAATTTCAATTGGTATCAGAGCTTGCGCCCTTATTTGGTTCTGGGTGAGATTCAGGGAAGGTACTTTCTGGTACAATGGACAAGGATGGAGGATTTCTAAACAAACCACCTCTGCTTGATGGTTCTAACTATGACTATTGGAAACCAAGGATGATAGCTTTTATCAAATCCATGGATGATCAAGCATGGAAAGCTGTTATAAAAGGATGGGAGCCCCCAAAGGTTAAAGATGAAAAAGGTACCCCTACTGATGTGGTGAAGGAAGAGGAAGACTGGGATGATGCCGATTATAAAGGGTCCGTGGGAAATTCCAAAGCCATGAATGCATTATTTAATGGTGTCAACAAGAACATCTTCAGGTTGATTGAACATTGCACCATTGCAAAAGAGGCGTGGGAGGTCTTGAAGGTGGCTCATGAAGGAACTTCGAAAGTGAAGATGTCAAAACTTCAGCTTCTCACTAGCAAGTTTGAGAGTTTGAAGATGAAACAGGATGAGAGCATTCATGATTTTCACATGAACATTATTGAGATAGTTAATGCCTCTAGTGCCCTAGGTGAAAAGATGTCTGACAGCAACCTGGTCAGAAAAATTCTCAGATCTCTACCTAAGAGATTTGACATGAAAGTGACTGCTATAGAGGAAGCTCAGGATATAGACAAGATGGAAGTGGATGAACTGGTGGGATCTCTTCAAATATTTGAATTAGGGATCAGTGAAAAGTCAGAAAAGAAGAAGAGTATAGCTTTTGTGTCAAATGCTGGTGACTCAGAAGATGAAGGTGACCTGGTCAGAGATGAAGGGGTGTCTAAAGATCTGGTATTGCTAGGAAAACAATTTAACAAAGTGTTGAAAAGGATTGACTGGAAGTCGAGAGCAAATGCTCAGAACAAGTCTCTCGACATCAGTAAGAACCAGGATGGAGGCAGAAGATCCAAAACTGAAGAAGACTCCAATCAAGGGAAGAGAGTTCAGTGTTTTGAATGTGAGGGATATGGGCACATAAAGACCGAGTGTCCCACGTATCTCAAAAGGCAGAAGAAGGGCTTATCAGTGTCTTGGTCAGAAGGAGAGTCTGAGAGTGATCTTGAAGAGGAATCAGCAAAATTGGTGACTGCTTTGACTAGGATCTGTAAGGGTGATGGAGAAACTACTTGTGAGTCTGACTCTGACAAAGAATCATATGTTGGAGAACTCGCTAAGGAAGAAGTCTTCACAGGATTTTCAGAATTGTGTATCAAGAATGAAGAAAGGTGCCAGATAATATTGGAACAGAAGATTCTGATAGCTCAACTAGAAGCTGAGAAGGAATAACACTTATCAACCATTGCTGAGGTTGAATGGAAAAAGTCAAAACTTGACAATATGACCAAATCTATAAGAATGCTGAACAATGGTACCACGCAGCTGGATGAGATCCTTCAGAATGGGAAAGAAGCTGGAAATGTGCAAGGCCTTGGTTTTAACAATCAAACAGAGACTTCCAAGAAGCCTGTATTGAAGTTTGTTCCTCAGAAAATAAAGCAAGAAGTGGGGATGTCAAATCACATGTTTCAACATCAGGTGAAGCATCAGAAAAGAGTTTGGAGATCAAAGTATAAACCATGGAGATGCCATTACTGTGGAAAGATTGGTCACTTAAAGTCCTTTTGCTATAAGCTGCATGGCTATCCCAAAACTGCTCAGCAACAAAGTAAAGAACAGAGTTGGGGTAAAGCGAAGAGAAGGTGGATTCCTAGACAAGTGATAGTTGGTCTCATAGCACATACCTCTCTTAGAGCATCTGCAAGAGAAGATTGGTATTTTGACAGTGGTTGTTCAAGACACTTGACTGGTGTGAAGAAGTTCTTGTCAGATATCAGGCCTCACTCCACCAATTATGTCACCTTTGGGAATGGATCAAAGGGTGAAATAAAAGGGGTTGGGAAGCTGGACTACACAGGATAACCAAATCTGGATCGGGTTCTATTTGTCAAAGGGCTGACCACAAATTTAATCAGTATAAGCTAATTGTGTGATGTAGGTCTCAAGGTAAATTTCACCAAATCTGAATGTCTAGTAACCAATGAGAAAAATAAAGTTGTTATGAAGGGTACCAGGTCTAAGGATAACTGCTATCTTTGGAATCCTCAAGAACCTGAAAATTTGTCTACTTGTTTGATGTCAAAGGAAGATGAAACCAAACTATGGCATCAGAAATTGGGTCACTTACACCTGAAAGGGATGAAGAAGGTTATGTCAAGTGAAGCTGTTAGAGGTATTCCCAAGCTGAAGATTGGTGAGGATAAAATATGTGGTGAATGTCAAGTTGGGAAGCAAACAAGGGTGTCACACAAGAGGCTTCAACATCTTATCACAACTTCTAGAGTTCTGGAACTTCTTCACATGGACTTAATGGGACCTATGCAGGTTGAAAGTCTTGGTGGGAAGAAGTATGCCTATGTTGTCGTAGATGACTACTCCAGATTCACTTGGATAAGTTTTATCAGAGAAAAGTCTGAAGTGTTTGCTGCCTTCAAAGATTTGTGTCAAAGGATTCAACGGGAAAAGGATTGTGGTGTTGTTCGAATCAGAAGTGGCCATGGGAAAGAATTCGAAAATAGTAGGTTTGAAGAGTTCTGTTTATCTGAGGGAATCACTCATGAATTCTCATCACCGATCACTCCTCGGCAGAATGGTGTGGTGGAACGCAAGAACATGACTATACAAGAGTGTGCAAGAGTCATGATTCATGCCAAAAAGCTTCCATATCATTTTTGGGCTGAAGCCATGAATACTGCTTGCTATATACACAATAGGGTGACTATGAGATCAGGTACTTCGTCACTCTTTATGAGCTATGGAAAGGTAGAAAGCCAAATGTGAAGTACTTCCATGTGTTTGGTAGTAAATGCTATATCTTGGCGGATCGTGAGCAGAGGCGAAAGATGGATCCTAAGAGTGAGGAAGGAATATTTTTGGGATACTCTACCAACAGTAAAGCATATAGGGTATTTAATTCCAGAACTAAG
This sequence comes from Lathyrus tuberosus, assembly GCA_022829125.1. Lineage (NCBI taxonomy): Eukaryota > Viridiplantae > Streptophyta > Magnoliopsida > Fabales > Fabaceae > Lathyrus > Lathyrus tuberosus. The sequence continues at coordinate 11,864,048 of JALAZF010000030.1, read as the reverse complement.
GTGATGATGGAATCCATAAATGTGGTGGTTGATGATTCTTGCAAAGAAGAAGATGTCCCAGATGATGTTGGAGCATGTCTGCCCATGAACAATGAAATCTCCCAAGACATTGAGTCTGTAGAAGATAATGCTCAAGAAACCAACACTATACCTGAGAATGAAGAGGTAGAGGATGCTAACAGGGGACCCTCTATAAGGATTCAGAAGGATCACCCTAAGGAATTAATTATTGGAGATCTGAATGAAGGTGTAAGAACCAGAACAAGGGAGACTGTGTCAAATGCTTGCTTTGTGTCAAAGATTGAACCAAAGAATGTCAAAGAAGCATTAACATATGAGTTCTGGATAAGTGTTATGCAAGATGAACTTTGTCAGTTCAAGAGGAATGAAGTCTGGGAACTGGTACCACGACCAGCAGGAACAAATGTGATTGGAACAAAATGGGTTTATAAGAATAAGTCTGATGAGCAAGGAGTTGTTACCAGGAACAAAGCCAGATTAGTTGCTCAAGGATACACACAGATTGAAGGATTAGACTTCGATGAAACATTTGCGCCCATGGCTCGATTGGAATCCATCAGATTGTTGCTAGGAGTGACATGTTTGTTGAAATTCAGATTGTTTCAAATGGATGTCAAGAGTGTTTTTCTGAATGGCTATCTTAATGAGGAAGTCTATGTTGAGCAGCCTAAAGGGTTTGTGGATCCAAATTTTCCTGATCATGTTTACAAGCTGAAGAAGGCTTTGTATGGGCTGAAACAAGCTCCACGAGCTTGGTATGAAAGACTGACTGAGTTCTTAGTCAACAATGGGTACAGGAAGGGTGGTATTGATAAAACACTTTTTGTCAAGGAGAAGGATGGGAAACTAATGATTGCTTAGATTTATGTAGATGATATTGTGTTTGGTGGAATGTCGGATGAAATGGTCCAACATTTTGTCAACCAAATGCAATCTGAATTTGAGATGAGCTTGGTGGGTGAATTGACCTACTTCCTTGGATTACAAGTCAAATAGATGGAAGACTCCATTTTTATTTGTCAGAGCAAATATGCGAGGAACATTGTGAAGAAGTTTGGACTGGATAATGCCAAGCATAAGAGGACTCCTGCTCCTACTCACTTGAAGTTATCCAAAGATGAAAAGGGAGTGAATGTTGAACAAAGTTTGTATAAAAGTATGATTGGCAGTCTGCTGTATCTTACAGCAAGTAGGCCAGACATCACTTTCGCTGTTGGTGTGTGTGCAAGATATCAAGCAGAACCCAAGGTCAGTCACATCAATCAAGTGAAGAGAATTCTAAAGTATATGAGTGGTACATGTGATTATGGGTTGCTTTACTCCCATGACTCAAGTCCCATTTTATTAGGTTACTGTGATGTTGATTGGGCTGGAAGTGCTGACGATAGAAAGAGTACCTCTGGAGGATGTTTCTTTTTGGGAAATAATCTTATTTCATGGTTTAGCAAGAAGCAGAATTCAGTATCCCTTTCTACTGCTGAAGCTGAGTACATAGCAGCTGGAAGTAGTTGTGCTCAACTGGTATGGATGAAGCAGATGTTATCTGAGTATAATGTCACACAAGATGTCATGACATTGTTTTGTGACAACTTGAGCGCTATTAATATTTCCAAAAATCCTGTTCAACATAGCAGGACTAAGCACATTGATATCAGGCATCACTTCATCAGAGAACTTGTGGAGGACAAAGTCATAACTCTTGAGCATGTGAGCATAGAAAATCAACTTGCTGACATATTTACCAAGGCTCTGGATGCTGTTCAGTTTGAAAACCTGAGGAGCAGACTTGGGGTGTGCATTCATGAAGAACTATAGCAATTAATGTTCCTTCTCGCTGCCATATTGGAAAGAGTAAAGGAGGTTCTGGTAGTGCAGTGTGTTAATGGAGGGAAAATGCTGAAGGTTGAGCATGACACTTGGTCATGTGATGTGGTGTTTACTCTTGTTTATTTCTACTTTGCCTTATTCTACTTTCCTTTGTCATATTTATGGTATGTTGTGAGTGCTTGTACTGCTGCAGTAGTTGAGGGGGAGATTGTGGTATGTTGCAGCTGTTAGGGGGAGTTTTGCTATGCATATGCTGATATGATGTGTTGTTTGATGTACTGAGTGTTTGTATGCAGCTGAAGGGGAGTGCTGCTATGCTGGATTTTTTTGCTGTGTGTTGTTGGTGTTTTCGCTGCTGTCTGATATATGGATATTTTTTTGTGCTGTTTGTGCTTCTTTACAAGTTTTTTTTTAGTGTGAAGTTTCAGCCAAAATAAGCCAAAGGGGGAGATTGTTATTTCGGTGCTTTTGTGGTTGACATTTATTTTGCTAAAACTATTATAGCAGCAAGATGTTGAAACATGAAGTTCTAAGTTACTGCATTCAACATGTCGAATGAAGATGTCCCATACCTGCTCATAGGACATCGCGTTGTGGATTCAGTTTTAATGCAGATTCTGTTGCTGTGATTTGTTACTAATTATTCTGTTAATAATTGGTTATCCTATGTGGCATCCAAAGCATTTTTGGATTGTGATTTTATGTTGGTTTTTCGGATTTGCTGCTGTTTCTAATTATGGAGACATAATAGGAAACTTTGGATTGAAGACCTATTTTGTTGGAGTTAATTTTTCAGATTTGTGAGCAGTCTATTTGCTGCGTTTTTGAAGCCCAATTCAGTCCAGATAAAATGCTATATATTGACTGATGTAAACCTAGTTTTAGGTGTGGAACTTACTTGTGTTTTTGTTAGGGTTTTCGAGTATTTTTGTGAGCCTAACTGGTATCTCTCTGATAACAGTATAAGGACTAATTTTTGTGTTGTAAGTTCTGTCAAGTTACTCATAAGCTTTTAAGCATTGAGTTTCTTGTGTGTCAATTCTCATAAGCTGTGAAGTATTGAGAATTGTGTGTCTTGAAAGTGTGACTTTCGGTTAATTTCTTGTGTGGAAAGGTACCAATCACGGGTTGTGGTTGTAGAGGGATTTGAGGAGGGCCTCATACCTAGGTGAGTCTTAGGTAGAAGTCATAGGAAGGGTAGTGATTAAGTGATCAGATTATTCGGGTACTGTACGATCTGTGAATTGATACTATCGTATATTGATTTCGTCCCTGGCTTGGTAGCCCCCAGAGTAGGTGTGTTAGACCGAACTAGGTAAGCATATCGCTGTGTTATTTACTTTCTGCACTGTTAATTTTTGTTATCTTGTTCATTGTGTTAGATATCAGTGTCTCAACATCTGTATAGGACATCTGATATTTGTGCCAGAATTTCAGTGCGCAACAACAAACTTAACGAATTCTGATACCCCATTCTCGTACTCTTTCGACAATCGACTTGAAGACATCCATTTCTTATCCATAGTTATACTAATTAAACTAAACAAAATCAAAAATCAAAAATATTTACCTGTAGGAAAACGATCCGACTTTCACACAGTGTCCAGATAGGTTAGAATTACCAAGATCCCCCTGTACACGTATCATAAAATGAAATATCATTAATTGACCAATTATGAGTCATAACTTGATAAGTGGCAACATGTAATCACAAACAAGCAACATACTTAAGAGCAAGCATACTTAAACAAGTAACCAAGCATTAGAGCAATTCATCCTAAACCTAACAAGATTCAAATCTAAGCAATACCTAAACAATAAATTAACATCAACTTAAACAAGTAACATTCATACGATAACCTAAATCTATCAAGAATCAAGTTTAAATCATACTTAAACAAGTAATCATCATATCACAAAGTTAACCATCAAAGCAAATATTGAGCAAGATAAACATCTCATGCAAAGACAAATATCATACTTTCTTTGACCATGCAATATAATAACTATCATAACTCCACTTTCATGGCTCTATATATCATAACTCCATCAATACAATAACTATCAATATTACAATAACTATCATACTTTCTTTAATCTAGAATATAGAAACAACAACTAATGAAAATAGAAACAACATGTTCAATATTAGTCATTCTAAACATGTTCAAAAATAAGTCAGAAATAAGTCATTCTATGTATGGATCATTCTTCTCAAAAATAAGTCAGCAGTATGTAAACATGTTCAAAACTTTATAACTATGGTCATTACCCATATCAACACTACACACAAATTATTAAGGGCATATATTGGCAGCACAAAAATAATGGCAGTGACAGAATAATACGACGGCAAAATGGTAGTGACAAGAATGAAAACAGAACAAAAATCGTATCTCTTCTTAAATGAAAATAAGAATGAAAACAGAATGAAAACAGAATGAAAACAAGAATGAAAATCGTACCTCTTCTTCGTTTCGTCTTCTTCTTCACGAAAGCAATGGCGAATGAACAAACAACCAAAATGACGGAAAAAAGTGAACGACGACAATGGCGAATGAACGACGGCAATGACGAATGAACGACGACAATGACAATGGTTTTCAGCAGAGAAGAAAGATAGCAAGGGTTTCAGTAGAGAAGAACGGTTGAGAGAAGAAAATGAAAGGAAGTGTCTGAAAATGATTAGAAATTGTTTTATATTTTAATTCATAAATGACCTTAGACGACGCTTTCTAAAAAAACGCTTTCTTAAGTGCTACCTATAAGAGCGCTTTCCTCAGAAAGCGCTTTCTAAGGTGGGGAGAATTTAAAACCTATAGCAGCGCTTTCTGAAAGCGCTTTCTAAGGTTAACCTTTAGACAGCGCTTTTTTAAAGCGCTTTCTAAAGTAATCCCTATAGCAGCGCTTTTCAAAAAGCGCTTTCTAAGGTGGCTTCCATTTTGGGCATTTAACAGTGCTTTTAGAAAGCGCTTTCTAAAGGCTGTCTTTTATAGCGCTTTTTTTAAGCGAAATTTTTTAAAGACTTATAGCAACGCTTTGTCCAAAAACGCTGTCTTTTTTGTGCTGTCTTTGTCCAATTTTGGCGTAGTGCTTTCCTGTGGGACCTATAGTCTAATCAGCCAGGCTTTATATTACTTTGCATGAGGGACTCATAATCTCATTAGTCATGCTCAAAGTAACTTAGCCCGAAGACCTAAAATCCTAGTCAGTCTAATTCATCACGTATGTCACAAAGAAAATTAGAAACTTAGGGCTTCGGGATACTCCCATGCACTATGGCCCAAAAATACTCCGCCTTTTATAAAAAGCCCACATGCTTTAGAGGCAGTGTAATTATATATTTGTAAAGGCACTAACAAGGGAGGGAGCTTGGCAACCTCTAGAAGAGGCGAAACCCATGTGTCTTCCTTTTAGACGTATCACCTCTCCCTCAAGCATCCTCCACTCGTCCAATTTTGGGAAAACGTGGGAAAAGATATCTCTTGGCCAGGGAGAAGTCAGGGTCTGTAGTTGGACCACGCCCCTATGAAATAGGGATTCAATGATCCGTAATTTACTGGGTGGACGCTGACCATTCACAAGAAACCCTAGACCCAAAAATCTCTATAAATATTTCTCTCCTAAGCAGGAGAGAGGGTACATCATAACTTACACATTCAACACCTAAAGCAATATACTTATAGAACATGACTTCTCACCTCACATGAGTAGGACCTCTAAAATTAACGTGAAACCACCACACAGAGTTTATTGCTGCCATGGGCAAACCCTTATCCCTACAAATTGTTATAAACCTACTAAAACTTTTGAATACCTCTGTCTTTACATGGGTAACATGCACAAATGTACTTTTTGACTAATACATGTAAGTTCATATAAGTCAATGCAAACAAATTTTTAGTATCATTGATCTTTTAATTTTTAGTCTATATAATTAAACATTAATTGAATTGTTCATTTATATATATTTACATGAAATAGAATTTTAAGTAAGTTAACATGTCAATCAAACCATTAAAAAAATCAGACTGAATCCTAAAAATAAATTTATGGTAGGCTATATGAGGACGTATCATATAAGAATATCATTTTTATGTGAGAACATGAGAATGAATCTGAACAATTAGATTTTAAAATAAATGATGGAGATTTTGTATGGTTTATTTCTCTCTCCTCCATTATTGAAATAAATAATAGAGAAGAGAAAAAAAAATGACACATAATCTCCACTATTTATTTTAAAATCTAATAGTTCAGATTAATTCTTATATTCTTACGTAAAAATAATATTTTTATAGGATACGTCCTCAGGTTATATAGACCAGACTTAAAATTTAATATTTTTAACCGATCATATTTAAACAAGTTTGGCCTATTAAAAGAAACCGTTAAAAGAAACGGTTCAAAATGTATAAACTGTCTCATCTAATTCTTTTCTACCATTTCAATTCATCTACGCAAAACACTTGCCGGTTAAAAGAAACGGTTCAAAATGTATAATATAATTGTTGTTGGTGGATTTGATCCTTTCATATTTTTAATTGAGAGGATTGATTCCATCAGTTAACCAATTTTACGTATAATGAATAGATTGAATGAAGTTTTAGTTGGATAAATAATATTGTTTTTTAGTTAATCCAATTGTCACCTCTAATTAATAGGAATTGTTGATTAGTCACACACACCTGAATCTAGAGGTTTCATAGAATAAAGGAAAAGCTAGGTCAAAGCAGGTGACTTGGACTTCTTCAAATAAATCATTCAACCTAATTGAAAAAGAAAAAATATTCCCTACGTCTCATTTTAAAATAAATTTAACTTACAATTTCTAGAGCTCGCCATTTTTTTACCACAAATTGTGTTGCTAGCATGTACTCACCAATTGACTAGCTTCCAAAACGTGTCCCATAATATATGTCAACAAATACTTTTCCAGCATTTTCCTTCACTTAAGCAAAAAACTTTTCCAATTAACAGAAGCGGTTCAAATTTAGCTTATAATATTTTTATTTTTTCAATGCTATAACGCCAATGTGTCACACCCTTACTTGTCCACTATTCTTTTACGACCACCAATTACTATGATACAACTTTATAAATAGGAGTCACGAGTCCTTTGACACACACCTAAATACAACATAACAATTATTCCTCACCTTAGATATGAGTTCTGTCCAAATCCTCTCCACCACTACAATCCATGCACCAAATCACTTAAATGATCATATAATCGATCTTACACCATGGGATCTACAATTCCTCCCATTTGCATACAATCAAACTGGTCTTCTTTATCACCAACCTTTTGAGTTAGATGCAACTAATCAATTCCAACACTTTAAAAATTCTCTTTCCTCTACCCTTGATTTTTTCCATCTCTTCACGGGCCGTCTCAAAATCACACAACACGACGATAATACTATCTCATGTTCTATCAAGTGCAACAACGAAGGAGCATTGTTGGTTCATGCTGTAGCGAAAAATATTAGTGTCTCCAATATTCTTGAACCCAATGATCTTCCTCCTATTCATCACTCATTATTTTCACTTAACGGAGTAAAAAATTATGAAGGAACTTCACAACCATTACTTGCTGTCCAAGTAACAGAATTAGTCGATGGCGTCTTTGTTGGCTTCACACTTAACCATGTGGTTGGTGATGGTAAATCGTTTTGCCATTTTTCCAATTCGTTGGCCGAAATCTCAAAAGGTTGTGTTAAAATATCTAAACTTCCAATATTTGAACGTTGGTTTCCAAGAGATATTGAATGTCCCATTCGATTTCCTTTCGCAATAGAGTCGCAAAATAGTTATTCTAATAATAAAGAAAAAAAACTCAACTTGCCAGAAAGGTTATTTCATTTCACAAAAGAAAATATTGCTAAACTAAAATTCAAAGCCAACTTAGAGGCTGGTACACAGAATATATCCTCTTTGCAAGCACTTCTCACTCACATTTGGCGTTCTTTTATACGATCTAGAAAACTTGACCTACAAACAGAAGTGAGTTTTGTGTTGGATATAGGCGTTAGACCAAGGTTGATTCCTCCTTTGCAAGATGATTATTTTGGTACTGCTGTGATAGATTGTGTGGTTACCATGAAAGCCGGTGAATTGTTAGAAGATGGTGGACTTGGTAAAGGTGGTTTGAAGATGAATAAGACGATTGCTTTGCACTCTGATGAGAAATTGAGAAGTGACTATAAAAATTGGTTGATAACACCGAGTTTTATTGTAACTCCTGATGAAGTGGTGAATAATAATTCATTGGTGATTGGTAGTTCGCCTTGGTTTGATGTTTATGTTAATGATTTTGGTTGGGGAACACCAGTAGGTGTTCGAAGTGGAAGTTCAAATAAAAGAAATGGGAAGGTTTATGTGTATGCAGGTGTAGAAAAAGGTAGTATGGACCTTGAAATTTGTCTTCCGTATGAAAATTTGGAGGCAATTGGGAATGATCCTGAGTTTATGGATCATGCGTCCCACTACCGTGGCTTCTAAGTTTTAAATTCTAATAATGTTGAATCTTTAGTGTACCATTTCATTTCAGATTCTGTTGATTTTTATTTGAATAACGGATTAATAATGATGATGAAGTCTTGCTTCTGTATTTTTCTCATTAAGAAGGTTTGATGTTTAACTCCATATAAACAGCTAATGTTGTGGAAATTTTATTTTATTTTTTGAAGTGAATGTGATGACTTTGTTGTTATTGATGAAGTGCGTGTTGGAAATTTGTGACTTGGAAAATTTTGTTCAATGTTTGATAATTACTCAATTCTATGTGCGTATAAGAATATGGTATTTCCAGTCAGGTCTATTGATTCAAAGGCTGCTAGTCTCGTACACTGTGCTTAGTCATGAGGTTGATTTTCAAAGGCTTATTTTTTTGTATGCAAGATATTTTCATATCATATGTTCCATATTTTCAAAAACCCCTTAACTGTGCTTCGTGATCCTGATTGACAATCTCACGTTGGTGGCATCATCAACGTGCAAATCAAATTGGCTATCATTCCATTCTCCACATATATTATTGGAAAAATCACGAATCCATATTTGATTATGGATAGAATTTTAAAAGAGTTTATACAGAGGAACATCTTATTTTATAATTTGATTTTGTAGAATATATTAAATGAAATTCTAATTCTAATAAGGATAGGTTAGTTTGCATTACTTCAATGGAAATTCTTTTAGTTATTATTATTTTTTTTTGTTGATTCTAGCATTAAGAATTGTTGGAACAAGCAAACACAAAATTGGTGAAACTAAGTTGAGAGAAATTTAAAAGTGGAGAGTGAAAAAGGAGTAATGAGAGAAAGAAAGAGAGAATTGAGAGTGAGAATGCAATTTTTTCATTAGCTTAGCGTGAGAGTGTGTTAGAACAAGATTTGGTTATGCAAAATATCTCTAAGTTTTGATAATAACAAAGTAGTATTTGTGTGAGAACAATTTTGGTACTCTAACTTTTGTTTTCTAAAGAATTGACAAACATGATCTGACTCTGATAAAGAAAGCTCTGACTCTGTAAGATATTATGTGGAACATCACTCTTAATTGATCAAAAGTCGCTTCTGCGTCAAAGAAGCATGTTTGCTTCTGATCTGCTCAACTTCAGAAAAATTCTAAGAAGACAATATGCTGCTGCTGCAATGTTCTCTTGGATTCTGCCTCTGAATATGACTCTGATAATTATCTTCTGAAGACTAAGTGCTAAAGACTCTGGAGATAAGGTTCTGATGAACAACGTTCTGAAGACTCTGAAGACTTAAATTTCTGAAGACTAAGTGCAGAAGACTCTGAAAACAAGGTTCTGTTGGACACCGTTTTGAAGACATAAGTTTCTGAAGACTAAGTGCTGAAGACTCTGAAGACAAGGTTCTGCTGAACAACCACTATGCCACGGAAGAGAAAAGACAACGCTTTTTTTTTTGCTTTTAACAGCGCTTAAAAGCGCTGCCTAAGGTGGCGCTGCTATAGGTAAAGACAGCGCTTTTGTTTTATGCAAAAGCGTTGCCTTATGTAGGCCTTTAGCAGCGCTTTTTCTGAAAAAGCGCTTTCTAAAGTAGGCCTTTAGCAGCGCTTTTTCTGGAAAAGCGTTGTCTAAAGTAGGCCTTTAGCAGCGCTTTTTCTGGCCTTTTATGTTTTCTATTGTCCCCCTTTAGACAACGCTTTTTCAGGAAAAAACGCTTTCTATTATTCCCCTTTAGACAACGTTTTTTAAAGCGCTGTCTAATGTTTTTTTTTATTTCACTTTAAGGCAGCGCTTTTAATGGAAAGCGCTTTCTATTGTGAACTATAGGCAGCGCTTTTTCTAAAAAGCGCTGTCTTTTCTTCACGTAAATTGTACTTTTTAAAAGCACCGATCCTGTGTCTACTAGTACGCTGGTTAAAGTATCGTCCTGACAGTTGACTGTAATATTGAGCGCCATGTTGTGACTTTTTCCTTCTTCCGGCAATTCCTCGTCACTAAACCCCAAATTGTTGCAGGAAGTGATGTTGGAAACGATGCTGTCGAACTGTCTTATTGTTACATTTTGTTCCATAAAGGCTTGCTCTAAGACTTTTTGTAGAGCCTCCCTGTGAGCTTCAGAACTGAGTAATAGAGATAATACAGAGATTTTTGAAGGAGTTTGCAACAGCTGATCAACAATGTTGTATTCACTCTTTTGGATGATCTTCAGCATCTCATCGTTGTTTGTTGAAAGGTCGGGACCACTGGACTGACCAACCGGTTGATCGGGAACTTCCGTTTGAGGTTCCTTTTCTTTGTTAGGTTCTTCAACTCCTCGGTTGAAGATTCGACCGCTGTCATACCCCAAAATTTGCCCTCTCATTTTTCATATTATTTAGCATGTGCTTTCATTTCATTACATTGCATTCAAGTCATAGAAAAATAAAACATTCAACATTGGTTCATCATAGGGCATGTGATCAGTGGTTTTCAGAGTATTGATCATCCAAAGCAAGAGAACAAGAGCCAAGGGTCTCCCAACAAGCCTCAAGGGTCTCTTATATCATATGTCATTCCATTTGATCCCACAAGTCATTGGAAGATGGGAATTCATCAAGAAGATTGGGCAGTGCATCATCTCCTATCAAAAGCAATCAAAATTAGGGTTTTGGTTTCAAGCAGACTCCTGATGAAATTTTGGTTCAAACTTCATCTCAATGTTTTCTATATGATGAAAAGTATCTAATGATGGAAGATTGCCCATTGGCTCATTTCAAAAGAGGTTCAAGTGATCAGTTGCTTGAGAATCAAGAAATTGGGGAAAAAGTCAACAATGCAGAGGAAAAAGTCAACTCCTGACTTTTTAAGGTCAAATTCATGAAATTCAAGTCACATATGTTCATTGGATAAGATTTGATGAAGAAATGATGGAGGAATCATCAAAAATCAAGAATTGTACAAAGTTTCCATTTTTAGAAACTTAGGGTTTCTAAAAATGGCAAGTTTGGACCATTTTGCACTCCACTTCAAAGCATTCTTTCTCCATGATAAAAACTTCAAACTTCAGGCCCAAGTTGAGCCAATCAAAGTTCACATCTTAAGCTTCAAATCCATATAAAGAACTCTTCCATTGGATCAAAATTGAGGGAGTTATGATCAATCAAAGTAGGGCAAAATCAAGGCAAATTTCAAGTCATGGCAAGGCAAGTTCAGGCCTTCAGGCCATAATTTCATCAAACAGGTGGTGTGCCAAATGTCAAGCCAATTTTCTCCATCAAGAAGGCTTCAAATGAAAAATTGTTGAACATCAAAGTTGTTCATCTCCATGTCCTCTTCAACTTTGATGTTAAACATTTTTTCATATGAACAAATTGTAAAGGTCATATGAGGGTTCAAAGAGGGATGCTCACAACTGAAAATATGCTAAAAAATGCTTGCTTCATGGGCGCATTCTCTTGCCCACCAAAGTCAGTTTTGTGCCTTGATATTCTAAGCTATTTTCCATCATTTTCCAAGCCTCCATTCAATTCAATTCCAACACCAAACATGTTCTATTACATTTCCTCTTTCCATAGCCATCAAAAACTCACCATTTCATGCAGTGTGCATAGAGAATTTCATCTACAAACTTCAACATTTCCATTGTTTTGTGCTGCCAAGAATGAGATGTTTTGCATTGTTGTTGTTTGGTTTACATCAGTTCACACGCATGCCTTCAAACACCAACCATCATTTGCTTCTTTTGGACCGACATACCTTACACATACATGCACACATACCTTTACCATACATGAAAGAGGTAAGAGACTTGTTCACTAAGTTTCCCATGCTGCTGCACAACATCATAACATCACCATCATCATTTGTTTCCATCATCCATCATAAACAACAACACAATACACGAGCTCTTCCCTCTCATTTTCAAATTGCTTCACTCACCCCCTCATTGCTTCACACCACATCTAACCTAACCGTGATCCTAACTGTTAACTACACTAGTTAGGATCTAACTCAACATATAAAAGCTTCTCTAATAGAATTTTGGAGGGAACAATTTCATTTTTCTACATTTCACAAACCTCACTCTCCAAAAGCTCTCAAAGTTTCTCTGAATTCTCTCTTGCTCGAAGCTTCTCCCACAGTTTTCATCACATTTTCTTCAATCTTTAACATCAAACAATAATGGAGTATTGAAGCATAGTGTGATTCAAGTGCATCATCAAAGTTCAGTTTCTCTGTTTGGAGTTTTCAATGCAATTCACAAGGTTCCAAGCCTTTATTTGGCTCTCTGTGAAGCTCAGGAACTCAAGCATCATCTCTGGTTTTCTTGCAACCTAAGCTTTCTTCAGTTACAGGTTCATATTCTTCAAACTTACTCTTGAGTTTTTCATGCGATTTACATTTGTTTCTGATTGATTTGAAGCTTACTAGAAGCTATTGGTAATCTGGCTAGTTGATAGGCTCTTTAAGAGCTTAGATCTGAAACTTAGGGCAAGTTTTCTTCGTTCGATTCTCTGTGTATATGCATGATATGTGAAATCTTTTGCTGGATTCTTGATCTACTTGACTTCCTCTTTCGATTGATGTAATTTTTGTCAATTTCTGGAAACATGTGATACTTGCAGTCGCCAGAGGTGGCCAGAGAAGATGACCGGAGGTCATTCTCCGGCCGGTGAGGGTTTCAGCTAAGGTTTTGTGACTTTATATCCCAGCCGTTTGATTGATTTTGATCCAACGTCCTAAGCAATGCCAGCGCATAATGAGAGTGTGGTGAGGCACGTGCTTGTTAATTTTTGAACTGTGTGATCTTGTATGCGTGTTCCACTATACCTTGCCATGTGTATGCATTCTGATCCTTTGGATTGAATTACTTCTATGATGATCTGATTCTGATTTGATCGTGTGGCTCTGATGAGTCAACCTTTTGACTGAGTACTCACCATATCTCACATACACCCACGCGCCTTTGGACCTGGATCATTCATTGCTTTCTGCACCCTACTTTTTAAGCCCAAACATTTTGAACTGCATTTTTACTATGGCTGCACCCGCTGCATATTTCTTCCATTTTTAATTTCTCTTTTTATATTGTTTTTATTTCCTTTTATTAAAAATATTAAATGCATTCTAAAAATTCCAAATAAATTCCCATGGCATCTTGACACATTTAAATATTTTTTCATATTTTTTTATTCTGATTTTAATTGATTTTGTTCATATTTTCTTATTTTCCTTTTAATTTCTTTTTAATTGGTCTTCATTACAATACATGCCTCTTCCCCATTTTATTGGACTTAGTTACTAATTGAATTTTCTCCTAATAATTGGACCACACTTGTGTGACACTTTAGGGATCCTTGTTGATTTTTCATGGCACTTTAAGATCATTTTATCATGTGCATCCATAAGCATCTTTGAGCACTAGCATTGTGTGACCTTATTGGACTTGTGAGTGACTTTTAAGTGTGGTTTCCATGGAATTTTGGCATGATCTTTTGGGTGTTTATTTCACACTAGTTGGATATCATATAGTTGGATTGGTGTAATTTTCTCACATCTTTTACTTTGCTTTATGAATTGATTGATTACATGTGCATTTATGTGCTTCATTGTGTGCATATGCTAGGGTTTTGTGTCATATTGCCTATGGTCTCTTAATGTGATTGATGTATTCTTTTAACACATGTTTACTTGAATATTATAGGTCATGTATGTCAAATTATAGGTCTTCCATAGCTCATTTTGACATGTTTTGCAATTGATGTTCATCTTGCATTCATACTTAATTATGCATATATCACTTGTCCTTCTTCAACATAGCTTGTGTGTATCTCATATTGGTATGCCATTCACATTCATTCTTATATATCCCTCTACTGTATATAAACCATTTCATCTATTTTTATTGACTCATAATGTCATATCATATGCATTACAATTACATGAACATTTGAAGCATGTTTCATTTTGTATGAACTTCAACTTGTGTTCTCTTCTTCTTAATCTCTAATGTGACTTGTGTATGAACCAAACTTGTTCATTTATGCATTCTCATGTAATCTTATAACATGTATGTTACTGATCCATGTTCATTTGCATTCATAATTGCATTTCCCTCTCCTTAGTGACTTGTTTTGTAAGTAAACAACATTGTGAATTCTTGTGTGACATTGTTCTACTTCTTCCCACTTCTTCTTCTTGAGTTTTATTCTCATATTATGGATGATAATTCATGGATACTTAATGTCATTTATGAAGTGGTTTCCTACTGGTTGTGGTGTTTCATATTGCATCATTGCATGTTTTACATCTCTTAAATGTTCATGGTGCATCTTTAGTGTGCATATCATTGCATTCCATTGATGTTTGGTAGATTGTTTAGGCATAGATTGATATTGTAAGCCTTTGTAACCATTGGTGGATGTAAATAGGCTTTGCTACTGCCCTAGGCCAGTACCACCCTTTAGTGATCTATTCTTTTTTAGGTTTAGCCCTTGAGAAGCTTCCTAGAGTTTTCTTTAGAACACTAGGATTTATTTGCTTACATCCTTCACTTGTACTTCAATATTTGAATTGTTTTGGTACTAACCATTTTTTGTAGGGGCTAATGGTAAGTTGAGTGTGCGGATATGCTTCCATACACACTTTCTTCCCTCATCTTTTTTATGCTTTCTCTTTTGTGTTTGTGCAAAGCATTTCAATGCTTTCTTTGTGCAACTTCTTTCTTCTCCCTCTTGGTTCATAACTCACCTTCTATCTTAGAAGTGAGTTATGTTACCTCTTTCCCTCTTCTTCTAGTTTCTTTTAGACTTAGGGTTCTCAAACCACACTTAACTCTTAGGATCTCCATGCATGACAACATTAGGTTTTGAGTCTTAGTCCCCTTTAGTCTTTACCTTTGCTTCTTTTTGAGTCTCTCTTCTCTCATCTCAAAACAAATTTAAAACACTTAATAAAGGTTGAAACATCTTCATGTGTCATGAGCCTTATTCCATGGGGGGCTTGCATACATTCCATCTTGGAATGTGTTGTAGGTTTTCTAGCATGATGTACAAGTCTTTAACATGAAGTGATTTCACAAACAAACTCAAAAATACTTCTTCATTAAAAAACAACAAAAAACATTTAATAAAGGGAATATGCTAGTGTACTTAAGCCTTTAACTTTGGAAAGTAAGTTTGAGGATCTTCCTCATACTTAGTGTACTTCATCATCATTTCATTTTGGAATGATGTATGAGATGCACATTCCATTGAAAATGACTTAGGCACACTTACTTATGCAAAACACTTCAAATAAAAAAACTTCTAAAACACTTCAAACAAACAAAAACGTCTTTCCCTTGGGAATTCTTTTTTCATCTCACTCACTCTCAACGTATAAACGTGCTTCTCCTCGTTCTCTTGCAATACGGTAACGCACTCGATTCAGCGAGCCTGCAACACCTGAGCTAGAACATTAGCCGTTCCCTAAAAAACACAAACAGTTTTCCCTTAGACAGGGGAACTACGTCGCTCTGATTCTCATGTTCCCGATGAGATATGTAGGCAGTAGGGTAGGGCCCATTCAAGCACTTCTTTTATTTTCCCTACATTTGCTTCTCGTTCTCTTTCCATTCCTTTTCCATCATCTTTTTTATCACCCTTTGAGCAGTATTTCAAGCGTGGATCCCGTCGAGTACGACGGACGTGAAGGGGTGCGATAACCTTCCCTTCACGTAACCGACTCCCTTACCCTTTCTCTTTGGTTCGCGAGACCTTGTTCTTTCCTTTCTCTCGGGTTTGTGCAGCATTACCTTTCCCTTTCTTTGGGATAAAAATGCCTGGCTGGCGACTCTCTTTCTTTTTTCCGCGCCACTTTCGCGTTTGTACCTGGATGAAAATCCCGGGAGCGCCAGCTGGCGACTCTGCTGGGGAAAGTTGACCTTTTGCTAGTCCCTCCCCAATGCGAGTCTCTCCTAGCGCTTGTTTGTTTACTGCTTATTGGGTGTTTGATCTTTGTTTGCTTTAGTTTACCTTTATTGCTTTTATTTACAACTTTATCGCTTTACTTTACCGCCTTTATTGCATTTTATTTATCATGCATCATATATTCTGGACTGTCTGGTTTCCTTTGGCGGGATGGGATTGTTACTGTGAGATGAGCCCATTACCCAGGCTCGATTATACTTTAGGACTTAGAGTGGACAGTCACAGGGCTCTCATGGTATTTAGCCACGGGAGTAGTTGTGAGTTCCACAACCAGAGTGCGACTTTCTTAGGATTATCTTGCTTTGAGGGTCTTCCTCATTCAGGGTATGCCTTTAAGAGTTATGTGCATCTGGTGACCGATCATTGAGGACCTTAGTGGAAACATCCCTCTTTAGTGGTGACAGTGGCAGCCCACATTCTGTGGCAAACCCATTCGCACCCGAGGGCCCACTCTGGAACTTGCATAGGATGGCCTTTATTTTGTGGTGAATCAGATGACGATCTCTTTGTTTGGCGATAGCATTGTATCCTACGGGCTGAATGTGTTATTGCTTCTCATTCCGGGATCCGAATCTGAGGATCCTACCTTTTAGAACACACCTGTGAGATTGGGGGAATGTTTACATGTTTGCAGGTAACCTTGATCTTCTACCTACCCTTTTGTGTGTTTCTCCTATGATCAGTGATTTGGGTATTTTGTTCTGGTATTCTGGATCTGGTTCTTTACTGGTGCTTGGGTCTGATATTTTTGATATGATGCTACACAGACACTTGGCTCCTTCACAGTTATTGCACCGACACTGCAGATTCTGGCTCTGATCACATGCCTAGCTGCATCTCATTGCATACATCATTAACATTTATGTTTTTCTTTCCCAGGTCTCAGTATTGTTTCCGATTCCGGTGGGTATTTTCTCTACGTCAGATGGAAGGTCCTCCAAGAAAGAATAATGCCCATTACTGGTTTCCGAAGCCTAAAGTGGGACAGATCAAAGAATTGGCAGATTTGATGGACAGTAACCAACTGGATAAATTCAGAAAAAGGTTTGGGAACATCTTGAGTTATGTGAGCCTTCTTACTCCAGATCAGCATGATACTCTGCACACTCTCTTGCAGTTTTATGATCCTCAGCTCAGTTGCTTCACATTCAATGATTATCTGCTGGTACCTACCTTGGAAGAGTTCTCTGATATTCTGAAGATTTCTGTCAAGGATACTCCTCCTCACTACAGTTCAAAGAATGTTATTCCCGACAATGTCATTGCAGAGGCTATTCATTTGAGAGTATCTGTGGTTAAGGATAATATTAAGGAAAAGGATGGTTGTAAAGGGTTCCATCTAGACTTTCTGATTGAAGAAGCAAAGAAGAGTTTTGCTAATGGTGATTTGGTTACCTCTAGTGCAATCTTAGCTCTTTGTGTGTACGGAATTTGTTTGTTTCCGAATTTAGCTGGATTTATTGATATGGATGCAATCAGTATCTTTGTCAAGAAGAATGAGAAAAAATGAGGAAGATTGGTAGTATGCTGTGCTCCCTTATTCCATGCTTGGTTTTATAGACATTTTCCAATGACAGGAGCTTTTTTGGATCTCAGAGGAACTGTTAAGTGCTCCAAGAGGCTGATGGGTTTGACGGCTGAAGATATAGTCTGGTGGCATCGGAAAGATATGGTTAGTATATCTATTCTTATTAGTTGTGGAGCTTTTCCAAATGTGCCTCTGGTAGGAAGGAGGGGAGGAATCAACTACAATCTTGTCCTCGCGCTGAAGCAGTTTGGATATGCATTAAAAGAACCTCCTTTGGAAAAAGATGTGGCGGAATCCTTGTATTATCTTGCTAAAGATGACGAGAGACAAGATTTGGTTGATAGGCCATGAGAGAGGTTTGGCCCTTTAGCAAGTTGATTCGATGAACAATAAGTCGAGGGATGAGGAATGCCTCCCAGACACGCTGCGATTCTTCTTCATGTTTTTTGAACGAAGGAGGAAAGGGCCTGGTAAACCATTCAGGGCCATATTTTTGTTCAGCAAAGGGTGCCATCCTTGGTGTGAACTCATAGCGCTTAGCAAACATTTTGACGAAGCCAGAGAAGGATGCCCTGAGTGACTGCCCTTCTTCATTTGGGGTCAGTTGCACCAGTCGAACCCATTCAACTCGTCTCTTCTTAATCTCCGCAGCTTCTTCGTCCACAGGCCCTTTGTTGGGGAGGCTGGCTTCAAAAGTGGCATTAAGCCAAAGTTGAAGCAACCAAAAGGGTCCTGACAGCAGGAGGTTCCGGTTGCTCGCTTGGTCTTTCAGACGACCAGTACCTTCGCTCAAAGACTCGTACAGACTGGCCAATATCATTTCGCTTAGGCAAATGCCTCGACAAGGTGTAGTTGATTGGCTAGAGTCAGATATTTTCTTGCCACCTGCAAGGATTTGGTACAGAATACGCAACGAGAAAGCCACATAGCCAGGAATGCTATGTGCTCTTTGTCCTCGACTGTGTCAGTTTGCTTATCGTGATAGTGGTTCATGAAATGAGTATAAGTGTGTTTGGTGGTGGCGAACCCTATGGTGTCTATAGGGTCTATTTCAGGGTCGTAAACTAACCCATGAGGCTTTAGCCCTGTAATAGCGGTCATGTCAAACAGAGTGGGCGTCATCATCCCACAAGGGAGATGGAAGGTATAATGGGTACTATCCCAAAAATACAAAGAGGATGCCATTAAAGTGGGACAGTAGGCGGGTCCAGTCTTCGACATCATAATTAAGTCGTAGATTCCTAAGTTCTTCCAAGTTTCTGCTTTCACTTTCTCTAACTTGGTTAACCAGTTCAAATAGAGGTCAGAATCCTTAAAATACGGGGTAGCCCTAAACAGCCTAGACCCATCATTCTGATACTTCAAATCCAGGTTCTTTATGGCTACATTGTCATGGGGTTCAGATGTTACCCTAGTTTTGTCTTTCTGCCCTAGAGGTTTGGTTTTACGATATGATGGAAAGAAGTCACTAATGGCTGTATAATTTGTATCTAAAGAAGATAAGGGACCAGATAAAGCTAATGGTTTCCCAAAAATGGTGATAGGAATCAGTACCTGGGATTCGTAGATGTGTCTTTTCTCCTCCTTGAGAGGCTCAGGGATGAATTGATGATTCTTTACCACCTTGGGTCCATTTAATGTAGCGAATGAAGGGAGTAGTGATACGCCCTTTTGTCCTTTGAGCTTCTGGTTTTTCTTTGGGTCTTGAGTAGTAGCAGTTGAAGAGGCCATTGGTGAAAAAATTTGAAGAAATGAGTTTGTTGAAGGTGAAGGGTTGAACGTTTTGGAAGAAAGGAGAAGGTGCGTAGTGGATACTTGGGAGTGGAAAAGAAAATAAAAGTAGTTTCTGAAGAAACTATTTATAAAGTGCTTTGGAAACACTAAAGGGCTCACTAATCGTCATTAAGGAGCTAAGGCTAGTGGGATACGTGTCCTCCTAGGAGCCAAAGTAGGGGCGGTGGCAGCTGCCACCTATGTCCACTATCTCCAAGACTATAGGAGAGGTTATGGTGATTTGCGGCTTGATGTGATTTCCGAGGGGACGTTTCAGTCATAAATCATAATTGGCTGTGATGTCATAAATTTGATTGAAAAGAAACTGAATAGTTTCTTGGAACTTGGGTTAATCAGTTTTTGTTTGGACCCCTACGCATGGTCGAAAGATGGCGTCGAACGGACACTATAAAAAAATGCCCTTTTCTGCAATACTGTCGAAAAAGACATTTTTGGGGGGCAATTTGTTAGCTCATAAATTCGACGCCCATATGAAGTTGGAAGTGTTGATGGGAATGTTAAGCTCTTGAAGAGGTTTAGAGAAGCTTCCGACAGGATCTGTGTGATAGGTTTAAGTCGAATGTGCTCGTAAGAGGAAAGGATGTCTTTTTGGGACTTAGAAAATATTTCTAAGAGTCGAAGAGGGCACCTTCGACCGAGAATGCTGATGATCTCCGACGCTGGGAATTCAAATTAAAATAAAGGAGGGAGTAGTTATTGTGGTTTGCTCTTGAAGGAGGACAGGTGGCGTACATCCAAGTGATGAAAGCATACAATGCGACACTTGTCATTCGTTTATTATTTCAGGCAGTTTATAACAGTTAGTTTTAGGCATTATAAATAAGGGTTCTAGCAATAGGATTCGGGGTGTTGTGTTCACTTTGTACAAGTAACTCCAAATTAACACAAAGTATCCGCGTGTTGAGAAAAGAGTCTTGTGAGAATGTACGTGATGTAAACACCATTTATCTTTCAATGCAATTTACTTCAACCTTTCGTTAAGCTTTTATCTCCTATTTAACGCAAGTTATATTTCTGCACTTTCTATAGTTTTCAAGCTTTACTGCACGCCTTCGACTTTTTCTTTTTTACCTTTTTCAGTCTTTTAACTTAACATTTTAAAAACATTGTCTAGATTGTTCTTTCAATCAACTTTCTTTATGAGTTCTGTCGAAGTACTTATTTCCTTAGAATGCACCTTAGATCAATCGTTAGCACATGTCCTAGGATCAATTTGATCGATCCTGTGAGTCACCAAAGTTAGATTTGGAAGATCAGCGGTTGTTTACCAATTTTCACGGCAAACACTAGGATAAAGGGAAAGGAAATTAACCTAAATATGACATGGAGTCAACGGGGGAAACATTTCCTTTGGAATTAGATTTAAGGGACTTTAGTCTTAAGCGAAACGAAAAGTCTAACTTGATACTATGCCATAAATTAAGATTAAGAGGGAGGCTATCCTACAAGTTATCACATCTAATCTTAAAGTATAAACTTAATTCAAATTAATCAAAGATTAAATTAGCTTAAGATGTCCTAAGGGAACATGGCAAGTCAGGATCGTCAAGAATTCACAATTTCGCGAGAACACTAAATCGAAGCTGATGACAGAATTAATAAAAATAAAAATCTAAATCAAGTTAATTAGAAATTTAATTAATCAATTCGAATTTTAAGATTTCTAATTAACCAATTAAAAATCCAATTAATCAAACTTAAGAATATAATTATTACCTAACAAATATATTAAATTCTGAATATGAAAATAAAAAAAGATAAATGGAGATTAAAAATAAAAAGAACTAAAAAAGAAATGGTTTTTTTTATGAAATAAACATGGGGTAAGCCCATTCATTCTTAAAAAACCAAAGAAAAAGTATAAATAAAATATGTAAAAAAACAGAAAGGGGAACGGATCGAATCCCTGGTTGGATCGACCCAACAACAATAACATACGTATAATGAGAAAGGGGAATCAGCAGGGCCGACCCAACACATCTCGAGGCCCGAGGCAAAATTTAAAATTAAATATTTTTAAGATATTAAAAATATTTTTTTTAATTAATATATTTTAGATGTTTTAGACTGTAATTAATTAAATTATTATAATTAATCTCATTTAATATTTTATTTTTACTAATAATAAAATTAACTCATATAAATACTCTACTCATTATTAAAAAAAATATAATTGAAAAACAATGCAAAAACTATAAAAAATAAATACTTAGATATCAAATAACACACCTTGTAAATAGTTGATATATTATATATTTTTAATAAATGTTATTATTTAACTGATATATAAATAATTTAACAGAATTTTTTAAAAATCAATTAATTAAATATCTAAATATAAACTAAAAAATGTGATGCCCTAGGCGGTAGCTTTGGTGGCCGGCCCTGGGAATCAGTCCACATTTCAATCAGCTCTTCTCTCTCTCGAATCAATCCCTCTCGTAATCTCACCGTTCCGCCACCCTTTCCTTTGTTCAGTTCGCCGGAAAACAATCGCACCACCACTTTCTTCTCACTCCCTCCGTCGCAGTTTCTTCATCATCTCTACTCTCTCGATATCCCCTTTCCAATTCCTCTCTTAACCTCAAACTTTAAACTAACAAGAAATCAACAACACAACATTCTCAACCTCAATCACGAAATTAAAAGGATTGCATCGCAAACATGGGATAAAAGAGCTTACCGGCAACAACAGAGACGAGGCTTGAACGTGGTTCTTGGTTGATGCAGTATTGAGGCGTCGGTGAAGCGAAATGCCGGAACAAGAATCAATTCGACTCAACTTCTCTTGATGTATCGCAGGTTCGCAATTTTCCGTTTCTTGCCGCTGTGATGTGTGCCTTGATGTGAACCTTTTGGTGATGTTGTTTTGAATTATTGTTCTGTTCTCTCTGTTGCGCGTGTGAATTAGTCGCGTAACTTTGATACTGCAATGTGTTTGTGGTTTGTTTTGGATTTCTCAGTGTATGAATCTTGTTGTGGATTTTGTGTGATGGTTTGTGTGAAAAATCGTGTATTCCCCTGTTCTGCTATTGCTTGAATATCTGTTATGGAATGATTTCGTGAGTTTATGCTATGAGTGAGGACCGTGTGTTTGGTGTGTTTTCCTCTATCTGAAGGATGTATGCGAATGGTGGTGGTGTGTTTTTTTAGTGTGAATATCTCTCTATTTTTTCTCTGTGAAACCGTGTGTATCTGTATGATTTTTCTCTGTGAATCTCTTGCTGCCTCTTTTGCAATTTATAGGCTCTTAAATTTGTAATCAATTGTGAAACAAATGCTGCTGATTTTTGTCATTACTGTGTCTGTGAACTTGTTTTGGCAAGCAGTAACAGATGCTGATTTTTGTGTGACCAAGTGATGAATACCTTTCCATTTTGAATCAACATGTCTGAACCGGTTTCGATACCTTGCCATCTTTTGAAAAGACATGCTTGATTGTGCATTGGAAAATTGTCTGATTCTTGTCTCTTTCCATATCCGTCGCAACATGCTTATGACTTGTTTCCTTTTTTGTGGATTTTGCTTTGAACATGTAAGATTATTTTTGGAAACAATTTGATGATGTGTGATTGTGTTTTGATTTTATCTTGGAACTTAATGCTTGTGATAACCGAGATTACCGCCATGAATATTTGATTTTCATTCTATGTTGACAGGTCTCCAAAGATGCTATAACCTGGCCTGTAAATCCTTTTCTGCAAATTCTGAGCAAGTGTAGTAATCTTCTTTCGAACAACATACCGAGACGTAATGCTTCAGAACTCGTGGATTGATATTTCGAGTGGTAACAGGGAACGGGGACAAAGAATTGGGAGCCAAGGCGGAGTTAAACGCACTCTGTCAAGTTCAAGTTCAGCAATCACTTGTCAACCGGGACGTGATATTTTATATAGCCCAAAAACTAGTTCCAATATGTTATTTTACTCGTCAGTGGGATCTTCATTTTTGTAATATTCCACATCCATAACTATAACATGGCAACTTGATCACGCAAGTGAGCCCTCACATTTCGTTTTCATGAGCAGATTCCAGCATAGACATTCCAATAGGAACTTTTATAAGATGTTCCTCACCATCCTTACTAACAGATATCATTTCCTTTCCTCGGCTCTCACCCTCAACATGTTTTAAGCTCGTGCCACATTTGATGCTTTGTAAACAAAATTCGAAAGTTATATTATTTCAAATTTGCACGCCTATTGAAACTTAGTGAAGCCTAGCTTGTCCTTATTTAATGTTTATGAACTGTATGTTAGCATGAGAATGATTTAACGTGAACCATCATGTATGACTGTAATGTTGAACTCACCCTATCATGTAGTCACACGAATAGTTTTTATTCACACTTATAAACCTTAATTTCACTTTGAAATTTGAAACATGGAAATGGTGTACATGTAATATGAATCATGCTACTGCAGTTTGCATTTAATGGCAAGCAAGACCAAAAAACCACGCTAAATTCATTGATCATTAAATCAGATCACGATTTCACCTTGCAAACACTGTAAACTTCTAAACAACAAATTAAGTTGCCATCTCAAGCATAAGTGTGTGAAAAGATACTTTGTCATGGTAAATTAGAATCTTGTATTATTCTTAAACTTTCCTTGTAATTGAATAGCTTGAATTTGACCTTTAAACTTTGCAAAGAACATGAGTTTTGAACTTCTTGTAAAGAATTTCCCAATCGTGTACCACTTCATATTGAGATCATGAGTTTAAGCATCCAAACATGATACAAACCATATGAATTCTCCTTGGAATGTAACATAGCTTGATACTTGGAATATGGACTTGAGATTCTTGAATTCATACAAACTTAAGTCCAATTCTTTGACTAAAACAAGAGCCTAGGATACTTATGTCATTCAGACAAGTTTGAGCCAAAGAATCCACTAGCATTAATCTTCAATTTGATCCCCAAAATCAGTCACATTCCTCTTGACGAGTTCATGGAAACATCTTGACTGAATAAAGCTCTGAGCAAGCCTTTAGACTATGCTAATCTTTCACGTGAACCATGCCTTGAGGAGGAAGTAAGGACATAACTTGAAATACCACTTGCCACAAAACCCTGACCACTCTTTAGATAACCATGCTTAGCACCAATGGAACAATATAATTCCCCCTGAAGTACACACTGAAGCTTCTGAGAAACCCGGAGGAAAAGTAACCAATAGAAGACCTTGGGATCCTTTTAATCATAATCCATTGGTCATGCCTTGAATAGTTGGACTGAGAGAACTAGTACACTTGAAATCGATGTACCTGCACAAACCTGTTAGTAAATAAAACATGCAGACATGCAAGATGATGCACTAAGAGGTGGGATCTTAGCGTCAAAATTTTGGGTATGACACCCACGACACAAACAAAACTAATTTACAAAGATAATCACAATCTTCTTTTCTTTATTCTAAATCCATTCCTTAATCCAGAATTAACAGACTTGATCAAGACATCTTTGACAAATCAACAAAATGCTTCCATCGATCTTCCAATCTGCAGAGAAAAATAAATTCTCCCAGACATAAGCAATGACTCTCAGGACACCCCCAAGAAGCTTGTATAACTCTGATTCAATCCATTGACACCCAATGACTGAATCAAAATCAACCAGTCAAGTTCACCCAAAATTAAACCAGTAACACAATGTCACGATATCTCGTCTGACATTACACCCTCGCCAAAGGTATTCCATCACAGACTGCTTGAAACCACAAACAATCTTGATAAACAACTGCACTACTGCAGCAACAGAAGTCCAACTCCCCCTGTCAAGGATAACCGGTGCTCCTTTGCAAGAAGAACACTTTAAATGAATGGAAAACATACGACTCATCTTCATGTCTTCAAGAGCGCACCCCCTGTTCAGCACACCCGCTGAACGCATTCACTCAAAGCTTGATCCACAAGTAATTCATGTACCACACTAGTACACCTATCAGACAGAAGTTCTCCCCCTATCTTTCACAAAAGATGCTCCTTCAACAAGAAACACCCAAAATCACCACATGATATCCCATGACAAACTTCATGATCATAGAGTGAGAGAGTACCAAAATCACATCCTTGTACCACAACCAACAAACTCTTGGATTGAGACCAAAATCGCCATTGATCCCTCTCATATAGAAACCATCCATACCCTATACAAATCCACCTTGAATTTTACAGCAATATATATCCTTGTTCCTTGAGATAAAATCTAATTGAATCTAGAATTCACATTCCTCAAAGAGACATACAAAATCTCCTAGTTTATCAGCTAGCCCAGATGTTCTTCACATTTGAAGGACATCAAATATATGCTCCAGAAATCCTTCAGCTTACTTGCTTCACAAGCACCAAACTGATCCACTTCTCTAGCATGACTTGTAGCAGAAGAAACCACCTCTCCACAAGAATTCTGACATCAGCAAGAGTCATCCATCCAGATAAACACCCCATGATTCAAGACAATCTTCACTTCATCATTCTCTCATATGATAAGTCAGAACACTTTTATTCAACTGGAGAATATCAGCTTCCACAATCTGAACTTCAAGTTCAGAAAGCATGATGATGTTCTAACATCAGTTAGGACATCCTGATCATATCACAGACATTAAACACTATGGTTCTTAATACAATTATCACTGGACTTACTATCTGCATAGTAATCCAACTGAATATCTTCAGAGAACACAACTCCACCAGCTTGATCAATAAGAACTCCATACACCCAAAGAGAGAAACAAACTCTCATACATCTCCCAAATGAAGGTAATCTTCCATAAGCAACTTAGGGCTTCTACCACAAGCTCCAAGATATGAACAGAATCAGAACCTCCTTTGATTTTCAACCAACTACCCTTCTGCACAAGAGTAATTAGTTCCAAGCACACTGTTTGAATTCACATTAGAGATCAACCAAATGTCACTGTTTGGTTAATCTCAGCTTTCTTTAGATCTCCAGAAAATCTTATGATCCACCAATGAAACCTAATCTTCAAGTTACATATCCTACTTGTTCTATAACAAGCCATCTTAGATGCACCAAGACTCGGACATGTAACATCTACTCTTTCTTGCAGCTCCCGCAAACTGCATGAGATAGACCTTTTTGAAGCATTAATTCCATTTATTTCTGAGAAGATCAACTTATCTTACGATGATGTGCCACAACATCAACTAAGACCTTGAAGTTTCCGCTTAATGTCACAACATCTAATCAGACATCCAGCTGGAGAGTTCAGTTCTTCATTCTGCCACTTAGAAGTACCTTCTCCCTATAATAGAACAAGAGTTCCATGTTCTCATAGACTTGATTAATGATATCAAGTTAGAGTAGATAACCTTCATCCTGCTTTACTATACTACAACAACCACCTCACCTTTAGAAAACCCAAACATGCCAAAGCTTGATTCTTCGGAAGAGATTAGTCACACAAGATCTTTACAAAAGGAATCCCGTTTTCCTTAAGTAGAGACTTCTTCAGAAAGTCAGAGGTAAATGCCACTTATCCTTGAACTCCAAGATGAGCAAGATCACATGCTCCTAGAGTAGAAACAGGAGCACACCTGCTGCACTCCAATGCACCTAGATCAAGAATAAACTGATCCAAAAAGAAAGTCTTCATCTAAGTTCTGGAAAAGCTTCCTGCCACGAAACTTTCTAGTCAGAATATGTGTTTTTGCAACACAAGAAGACAAATCCTACCACACACACATGTATGGTACCAAGATCATCAGCTACAACTCCTTTGCTCCAGAGATTCATTCCTTGAATCAACAAGATTCTGCACAATCTATGTTGATAGAATGTTTCAACATCTGGTCAAACATCAGATCCTTGTGGAAACCCAGACAGATCCAAGGACTAGATACTTGAAAATTGATGGTGTAACAACTGATGAGACACCTCGAATTCATCTTTCATGATCACCAACTAAGGATAATCCATTAAATACTTGTGACTGTCACAAATAGCAATGAATCTTAAATCCTTATAAGAGAAACCTTCTTGGATCCTCCACCTGATGTTTGTCCTTGAGTTGTTGCAATGATGCACCTCCTGATGAACCATCTGACTCCAGTAATCTTGATCTTCAAAATACAAGAATAATCAATTAAATATGTGTGAATTCCACAAACAACAATTGATCTTAAATCCTTGTCCACAAATCCATACATCCTGTAGGATATATGATCTACCACATATCAACACAAGTCAATAATTTTTGTGTTAACATCTTTCTAGTCAAACAGCATGTTGAGACATCAAGTCTGTCACCCTTGACTCAACCTGCCTATGACTTTCCTTTGCTAATAGAATCCTTGCAAATCATGAATGGTGAAAATAAATCACCTCCCATTATCTCCAAGTTGAATAACATCCATCAGCACCATAGATTTTCAAAAATTCATCTTCAGCATGAGAACCAAATTATCCTTCTGAAAGAGCTCTTAAACACCACCAGAGATGCCTTTATGAGTGGACTTGAGTGAAAACTCAAGTATCTTTGGCAACTTTGTCGAAAAGAATATTTACCAAATTCATAGATCATGAACTTGATAAACACGAACTCAACTCACCTTCTCTTCAAACTGACTTCAAGATACAAGATGGAACCAACCTCCCAAGTACCAAGTCAACATGACAGACATCAACCAACAACTTTCTCCATTCCATTGCTCCCGACTTTGGAACAACTAGAGCTTTCATAGATGCTGACATCTTCAAGAACAAAAGCCAACAATCAAGACCTTCCACCATCTTTCTTCTATCACAACTCTAGAATCACATAAATACCAGAGCTCTTCTATCAGAAACATATGCAGCGGAACCACCAAATAACATCTTCAACATGCCCAATAAGATGTCAAAACATCTTATAAGACACCATACAGGAGAACTAGCCACTCCTCCTATAATTTATGTAGAAACTCCTCGGAGAACTTGAACAACCACCAGTAGTTGTTACCTTGATCCAGAACATCCAACCCATCCATTAATACCCTTGAGTATGTCCGAGTGAATGATATGATCTCTCAAACACCTTGTTTAAAGACTAGAAAGTATCTCCCAAGATCTCATCCAGAAACAGACAGGATGCCTGCTCTGATACCGATTGAAATTATGGCATAGCAGATAGCAGATGTCATAACACATGTCACGACATTGTTCTCTGCACAACTTTTTAAAACAAGGATAGAATAAACAAGCTGATATTTTGAATATCTGCAACAGCAACAAGATAGATGTTTCGACATCTGTTACAACATGTTAATCAAAACTGAACTGTAAATTACAGAATGATAAACAACACGGAATATGATGACCCAGTTCGGTGCAAATCACCTACAACTGGGGGCTACCAAGCCAGGAAGAAGAATCCACTATCAGTAGTATAATTTTATGTAAACAACCTCCGGTTTATAGTAAAGAACATATGGTTCACAGTAAACAGCCCTTGTGATTCTTGCCTTTGTATGTTCAATGTGAATTTTTGGATGAATGCATAATTTAGTCTTTTGTTTGCAAGATTCTTGTGTGAGTGAAAAGTACCTCATTTTGTGTTTTCATCTACCGATGATTATTTTTGCTAGGTGTGATTCACGTTTGAACTTGTGTTGTTTTAGGATATTTGGCATGATATTTGTATTTTTCATTTGTTTCGTGACTATGTTATCGTCGTAGTTTAGTGGTAAGTATTTACTTTGTGGTACCGTTTTTCATTTGAACCATTCATTTGTTTTCGTTTTTCAAAACCTGTTGATTCGTGATTCTTTGGTTGTTACTCTGTTTCTTTGAGTCGCTTGATTCTTGTTTGAGGACAAACAAGTTTAAGTTGGGAAGAGTTTGATAAGTGCAAATTGTATCTATTTTTGTATATAAGTTTTGTTGCACTTATCGATTAAATATCATTGAGTTTAATTGATTTTCTCTCATTTTTGTAGGTATTCAAGCAATGATATTTTTCCATTGTTGTATAGAGCATTGAATAAGCTTTCCAGCGCTTCCGACCATGCGTCAATCCGAGTTACGGTTCAGAAGTTGTGGTCAAAATAAGGGCTGGTTTGCTGTCAAGTTCGCTTTGCGAACTTTCCAGTGAATGTTAGTTTTGCGAACTTCCCAGCGAATGCTCCTATAATTATGGCAGAGGAAAAAGGGACCAAAGTTTGCTTTGCGAACTTTCTAGCGAATATTCGCTTTGCAAATAAAAGTTCGCATTGCGAACTTCTGCAGAATTGCAGAGGCAGTTTAGCTATTCTGAGGCACTTAAGTGCCAATTTTTGGAGTTCGCTTTGCGAATAAAAGTTCGCACTGCAAACTTGATGGATTTTGAAATACTATTTCAGTCATTTCAGTCATTTTTTAGGCTATGGTTTTGGGGATTTTTGCTCCCAACTCCATCAAATTCATTTTTCAGTAGATTAGCTTAGAAAACAACTATGGAGCTTGCACGCGGATGATCCGGGGTGGATTGATCATCGATCGGTGCTGGCAAACTGGGAGATTTTTGGTTCATTTCTCTTCTTCTTTGTGTATTCTTCATTTGTTGGGTTGTTGTATATGTATTTACTTTGAACTCGTGTATATTTGTCGCCCATGGCGTTGTATAAAATCTGCTTTACAAATCTTTATCGGTGATTGTCCTTGATTTTTGCTTTATGCTCGGGGTTTGGGTTGTGTTAGAGATAAACATCGCAAACTTTGATTATGGATGATTATCTGTTAGTTTCTGGATGCTGGAGATAGATTTAGAGCTAACAATCTTTATGGGTGTCGAAGCTTAATTCATCCGTATCTCGAGTCGGGTGCGAGAGTGTCGACGAGGGTAACAAGGTTGTTCTCTCAGCTCAATGTGTCAAAGATGGACACTATTGTGAGCGATGCTGGATGATATTGAGGAGTATTGTAGGTTGAGTATAACTGGTCGGTAAGTTTAAGTTTGTGACGAATGGATTATATGCTTGCCGAATAAGTTTCTTCTCTCTAAAGAATGAATTCTTTTTATGTTGATATTTACTTTTCTGTTTCTATGTTGAAACCATTTTAACCCAAACTCATTAACATTTAAATTGTCGAACGGCAGTTCAATATCACCGATCTTTGTGGACACGATAAATTCCCAAAAAAATACTTCTAAATCTTTTTGTTGCTTGCCGCTTTACCGCTTTCAATAGTGACTTGAGCATTTATAAGTGGGAGAACCCACTCACCTATCACCTTAAGGTTTTAGGTGGACAAGTGGTGTGTCTCTCACAAAGGTGCTTAGTCCTACACTATGTATCAATGTTCCCTAGTGTAAAACTCCTCTAACAAATGGTATCAGAGCCTGGTTCGTAAAGGGACCGACTTACTTGTATCGAAATGCCCAGGAAGTGGTGTTCCGTTGAAATTGAAACGCCCAAGGAAGAGGTGTATTCGAAATACCTAATAAGAGGTGCCTTGAAAAAGGTGTCAATGACGGTACAAGTATAAAAAAGGGGGAACATTGTGGACTCACACTTGAGGGGGAGTGTTGGAATAATATAGCAAGTGTGAGTAAGTGGGGAAATAGTCCCACATTGGATAGGAATGTGGTGACTTGAGTATTTATAAGTGGGAGAATCCACTCACCTATCACTTTAAGGTTTTAGGTGGACAAGTGGTGTGTCTCTCACAAAGATGCTTAGTCCTACACTATGTATCAATGTTCCTTAGTGTAAAACTCCTCTAACTAAGATTTTAGGTGAATATGTGGTGTCTCTCTCACTTGTGTTGCTCTTGGCCTAATATTAAATGCTTCCTGGTGTGAAACTCCTCTAACACATCCAAGAACAATACATGATTCATTACTTACAGGTTTCTGAATCTGTACAGGCATTTATGTCTTCCACAATGTATCAAACTGATACAGAGGGAGACTTACAACACAAGAAAGCCTACGACTCTCAAAACCTTAAACCCTATTTTCTACCTTACAAAAGTATTACGATAGGATTCCTAAGTCTCTGTCTCTGTCTCTCTCTCTCTCTCTCTCTCTCTCTCTCTCTCTCTCTCTCTCTCTCTCTTCTGCCCTAGGACTTGGTCTTCTTATATAGCCTTCTGCTTCCTTGGGCTTCAAATTTTCTTTCCTTGATCCACTGCTAATCTCGCCTTGAATCTTGGAACATATTTAAAAGGAAAACCTACTGTGACAGTCATGATGTCAAGTCTTCATGCTGGGACATTTCATTCGACATCTTTGATCTGGGGCAGAAATCTTCATGTTGGAACATCTTTCACTACATTATGTTTTACCAAAATTTAGTCAAATTCTTGGAGCTTTCAGTAACAATTATGAGATGTGTTGTGTTTCGCTTCTTCGGTCCAAACAAAATGTTTTTGTCCAAAATATCTTCTACTAGATAAAGTCATGTTTTGCTTCATATGTTTAGATGAATTATTTTACTGTTAAAGTAAATTCAATAATTTATTATAAGGGGACATTTATTAGTTATTGCCAAAAATAAATTATATGGACACTTAAAAATCGTCCCCATAAATATTTTAAGAAACATTTGTTAGGTGTTGCAATAATTATCGTGAAAACATTCATAAACCGTTCATAAACCGTTGTATGTTCTTTTATTAGGCAACAATTTACGTATGTTACATAAAATAGTGTTACCATAAACAATAAACCCCGTAGTGTTTCGTTGCTTTCACTATTAAAAATATTTTTGAAAAATTGAAATGCATATTAGATAACAAATTTTTCTATCATATATTTGATAACAAAATTAGAAATCATTGTTTTTTAAACAAATTTGTTTCTATCATATATTTGATCAATTCCAACCTCCACTGATAAGCAAAAGGGATTAAATTAAAAGCACTAGGGGTGCTTAACCCAAATACAACAAAAAGGAAAGGAAATGTAGCCACAAAAACCAAAACCAACCCAAGACCGAACGAACATCAACGAAAGAAAACCGTTGGATTAACACTCCAATCCGGCCACGGAATAATAAGACCACCTCTAAACAAAACCAAAAACCACTCCCAAGAGAGTTTCTTAATAAGCCCCACCCCATCAATATTAGACAAAAAAAGACCCTTACAAAGAATATCATTCCTACATTTCTAAATTACCCAACAAAAGACCAAACCAAAAAACCAACTGGTGTCCAACTTCCAAGCCGCCTTACAATTCTTGTCCAACAAAAGAAGGCCTTCCAAAATAGAGGTAACCGAAGAAATATGATCCACACGAAGCCAATCACACAAAGTACTCCACCAACCTCTAGAAATAGGACAACTCAAGAAAAGGTGATCTAAATCTTCTCCACAGATCACTTGCAATCACCTACCCGATCACCTCTGGCCTCCACCAACTACTACTATCAACTATCATTCAACCACCACTTCCACTAACATTAACCATAGTTGATCACCACTCTATCCATTTCCTACCATTTTAACCACCTTTAACAACTACTCTAACCACTCTCAATCACGACTCAGACAATTATCTCTCACCACCTTTGACAATCACTACTTTCAATTACTATCGTTAAAATCATTAATAAAGAAAGAAGTTATACATTTGTATTATCTTAATTAAAATGCTTTAATTTTGTTAAGAATATTTATAAATAAACATATACTTTTTATTATTCAGTGTCATTTTAATAAATTTGTATTGATTATTTTTGTATGCCAAGTAAATTTATAGTGAAACAATATAAAGATTTAGATTCAATTCAAAAAGAAGACTGAAACTCAAAAATGAAACTATACTTTATTTTTAAGACATTAAAAACAGAAAATAAAATCACCCCAAACAAAACTTTAAGCAGTAGTTCTTAAGTTATTTAACAAATTCAAAGACATTTAAACATCACAATAGGAAGATACTCCATGAAGACAACCAGGCGTGTCCCTTAGAGTTGTAAAAGGCGTAAATCCGAGAAGCTTACCTGATAAGTAAATCAATAAAGATATCAAATATGAGTTATATTCACTTAACTTAATAATACATGTAGGCAGTGTAGAGCGTGTACACTCAGGAAAAACTTACAATCATTTTACTTTCTATGAAATATAAATTTGTAATTTTTTTAAATGTGCATTTCATAGTAGTAAAAAAAATTTTTGATAACTGTATATAAATATGTAAAGATTAATAAACTTTTTGAAAACTTTGAAGTGAAAATGTCAACTTCAAGACCATCTTGACATAAACTGGTCAGCATGTCTCCATCTCCGCTTGAATAAAAGGGTACCAAATACTATCCAAAAACCGGTTGCAAATCCAACTCCCATGCCCATATAGAACCATTCCATTAGCTCTGATCCTTCCTCATCACTTGCCATCGATTTTGTGTCCTCACCGCCAGAGACTTCGTCATGGTTGCATTTTTCAGTGAGTGGAGTTCCACAAAGTTCAGGATTTCCCATATAACTTGAATTTGAAAAGCCTTGAAGTTGAGTTCCTAATGGGATTTGACCTTGAAAATTGTTGAAGGAGAGATTCAATACCTCAAGAAAAGACAAAGCAGACATGGTTTGAGGAATTTCTCCGGATAGTGTGTTATTTGAGAAATCAAGTGACTCTAATGCTTTCATGTTTCCTATTGCTTCTGGTATGGTTCCTAGTAATTGGTTTTGTGACAAGTTTAAGGATTGTAATGCAGTGAGAGTGAATACTTGTAAAGGAATTGTACCCGACAAATGGTTGTTAGAAAAGTCAATAACACGCATATACTTGTAATAGTTTAAGTCGCTTCCCTTTGCTAGCAATGGAACATCGATTCTATACGAGAAACCAATATTTGTAAGGTCGATAATAACATTAAATTCATCGCTTTCTGAAGCATTATCGGAAATCATGGCACTGATATTATGCAGGCAGTGAGGTATTGTCCCGGATAATCTATTACTTGCGAGATCCAAGACCAATAGAGAAGATAGTTGGCACATTTGTAGAGGAATATCACCACGAAATTCATTTGATCTTAACTGAAGAACTTTTACATCTTGTCCAATCCAATTTGATATATTTCCAGAAAGCTTGTTTCTACCGAAATTTACAATCACAAGTCTTTGGAAATTTTTTAATGACACAGGTATCTCCCCATGCAACTTATTATTATAAATATGCAGTGACAAAAGGTTGGATAAGGTACCCATTGAGTGTGGAATCATGCCGGTGAGATTGTTTCTTCCTAAATTAACATGAATAAGTGATTTCCAATTTCCCCAACATTCAGTGAGCTCTCCAGATAAATGGTTATTAGAGACATCCAAGTACTTCAAATCACTTTGCTCTTTCATATTTTGACATAAGAGAGAAGAAAGAGATCCAGACAAATTGTTACCACTTATCTTAAATCTCTTCACATTTTCAGTTAATTTGGGAA
The DNA here is from genome assembly GCA_022829125.1 of Lathyrus tuberosus. Taxonomy (NCBI): domain Eukaryota; kingdom Viridiplantae; phylum Streptophyta; class Magnoliopsida; order Fabales; family Fabaceae; genus Lathyrus; species Lathyrus tuberosus. The sequence continues at coordinate 11,829,067 of JALAZF010000030.1, read as the reverse complement.
GACCACCACTCAAACCATTTCTATTAAGTGTTACAATTTCAGAGTTTAAAAATACATTTGACATGTCCCAAGGCATGTTATTGTCGGTTAGAGAAAGATAGTCACAATTATTTGCCAAACTCCAAAATATTTCTTGAGAATCATCTTTAAAAAAGGAACTTCCAATTACTAAAGAAATTAGAGATTTGTGTGTATACAACCATGGAAGATGTTTAAGATCTGCATACTCTAAGATGAGGTGTGTAAGTTTAAAAGGAGGAGTCCATTGGAAAGAGAAATTAAAGACAAAGGTGCGTGAACCCAACCCTAACACTTGTAACTTTGAGAGCTTGGAAAAATGTCTATTAGACACAACACCAGACAATAAAGGATTATTTTGAACATACAAATCCTCTAAATTAGATAGTTTCCCCAAACTATCAGGAAGGCTACCACTCAAATTGTTTGAAGAAACACTAAGAACTTTTAATGATGATAGGTTCCCCAAAGTACTGGGAATTAAACTCCTAATTAAATTCATGGAGAGATCAAGATTGTTTAGGCCTCCAAGTTGGCCTAACGAATTAGGAATTGTTCCACTCAACTTGTTGTCATGCAAGTACAATACTTGCAAGTTTCGAAGATTCAATAAAGTTTCGGGTATTTGGCCATAGAAACGATTGTTTCCAAGATCCAAATAAGAAAGGCTGCTTAGATTGAACAACCAAATAGGCAGTTCAGAGAAAAAGTCATTGAAAGAAAGATCAATATATTCAAGTGACGTGAAATTGGCATATTGAAGAGACGGGCTTGCGCTTTCAAGTAGACAGTTACTCATATATAACTTGGAAAGTGAAGGAAGCATAGTCAATATTTGAACCCATTGAGTTTGTTTGTGGAGATTAGTGTATTCCAAGTCGAGATATTCTAAGGATGATGATAGACGAAGAAGCCATCTCAAATCATCAACTACAAGATTCTTATTATAAGCCAAGTCAAGATGAACAACATTGGAAAAGTTTCCACTTCTATGAGGAGTGTTAACTACTGACATGTTTTGACAATCCAAGGATAAGTGTATAGCTTTGAAATCATTATAGCTCAAATCCAAGTAGTTCAAAAATTCAAGCTCAAATAAAGAAAGATGGAATTCACCTGACAAACAATGTGTTTTGTTGTCATAATGGTAGCAAGGGAGGCTGATATTGGTGACTCTGCCATTGATGTCACAATGAACTCCTCTCCATTCACAACAATCTTCTTTGTTGGACCATGTTGACAACATGTCTGATGGATCAGTGAGTCCATGCTTAAAACAAAGAAGTATTTGTTTGTCTTGTTGGTTGCAAGAACTCTTTGTTTCACATCTTACTAAATTGCATATGATTACAAATGAGAATAATAAAGAGAGCAGTTTAGTTGGGGAGTGAAATCTCATTCTCACCATGATATCACTAGAAATGAAGGTTTAAGAAATTGTATTGGCTTGAGGTTGGTTCTTAAGTCTAACTTAGATGCATTATTTATAGATTGCAAATATGGAGTATCAACGCGTTTAAAGACCATAATAGTTTTCTTTTTTACACCCACGTGCAAATATGGAGTATCAACGTGTTTAAAGACCACAATTGTTTAATCACATGCAAAGATGTTTAATTCAATAAAATGAATGATTGATTCAATTCACTTTTAAATTGGGATAAATTCAACTATATAAATTAACACATAAAAGTTATGTACATTTTTTTTAAAGATTTAGCATACTGATCAACACATAAAAATTTGATTAAAAAAATCTAACATAAAAATGAAAACTATGAAAACTGTGGATATATACCTCCACATAAAATATCTTACTGTTTAAAAACTTGTGAAGTGGTTTTCTCCTAACAATATTGTAAGGTGTTTTTCACCTAACAAATAATTGCGGACACATTTTTGTTAAGGTCAATTCATGAGGTCGAGAGAACATTTTACATTTTAGGACTTTTCTTTAATAACAATACACTTTTGTAAGAGATATATCATGTACTAACCTAAAATTTTAATATAATAAATATATAGATTATCCTACTTATAAATACTAAAATCTCCACATTTTTAATAATACATATATGACTTAATACCCTTTTTGGTCCTCTAGCTTTTAAAAGTTCCAAATTGGTCCCATACGATTTTAAATAGGTCCATGTTTGTCCTCGCCGTTAGAAAAGTTAAAATTTTAATTAAAATCTTGATGACATGGCATGGGTGTGCTGAAGTGTACGTTTCTGAATGGGGATGTGGCACCGTGGTTATAGGTGATATCATTTCCCACTTTTTTTTTCATCAAGTCATTTGTTCAGTTTCTCTTCCATTTCTGTAACCTTAGCACAGCCAGACGAAGAAGAAGAAGATCGCGTGTGAAGACGAAGACGAATATTACGTTTCCAAGACATACGATTGAAGACGAAGTATTATCCTGGTAAGTATCTATATTCCTTTCGTAGAAGAGAGCTACTTATCCACAGGCCTGGGAAAGAGAGATGAGAGGCATGAGGAGGATAAATGAAGAGGCCTACAAACACATGATGCAAACTCCACCACGATTTTGGAGCAAGTCCTATTTCAGAACCACAACAAAGTCTGATACTGTCTTGAATAATATGTCAGAAGCTTTCAACAGTGTAATTGTGGAAGCAAGGTCAAAACCTTTGGTTACAATGTTAGAGGAGATAAGGGGATACATAATGGAAAAATGGGCGGAAAATAGGCTAAAGTTCTCTAACTTAGGTGATGATGAAGTCTTGCCAAACATTAAGAAGAAGCTCGAGAAAACCAGCAGTTTCACAAATTCATGGATTGTAAGGTAATATGATATAGACTTACTGTAGTATGAAATTCTTTTGATAGGATATAGGCTTACTGTTGTGTTTTTATAGGATGTCATCTGGACATATTTTTGAGGTGAAGCATATTGAGAATCAGGGAGACATGTTCTCTGTCAACTTGAAGGAACATTGTTGTTCTTGCAGAAAGTGGGACCTGACAGGTCTCCCATGTGTCCATGTCATTTCCTCAATTAAGAGTAGAGGTCTTGATATTGACCAGTTTGTTCCAGACTATTACAAGAAGGCTAGGTACATTAGAGTGTATGAACCAATCATTTACCCTCTAAATGGTACAAATCTATGGGTGAGAACTGAATACCCTGATGTGCAGCCTCCCAAATTCAAGAAAATGCCTGGGAGACCAAAGAAGAAGAGGAATAGGGAACAGGGTGAGATTGATGGTTCTGACAGGAAAATAAGAAAAACTGGTATGATTGTGAGGTGCACTAGGTGCAGACAGACTAGCCACAACAAATCAACTTGTAAGATGGCTCAGCCACCACAACAGTCAACACAGGCCACCCAGCAAGCAACTCATACTACTCAGCTAACCCAGCAAGCATCTGAAGCAAATCTGGCAACACAGACAAGTCATGCAACAAACTCAGTCAAGCAACCAACTCAGAACAAAATAACTCAGTCAACTCAACCAACTCAGACAAGCAAAACAACTCAACCAACTCAGCTTTCTCAGACTACTACCAAGAAGCCTGCAACACAAGCTAGGCACAAGTTGCCTTTTAAGAGACCAGCACAACTTTCAAAAAGACCCACCACCAGATTGAGTGTATCACAGAATGCAGTGGGTCCTACTACTAGGAGGACAACACCAACTAAAAGGAACATTCCAAAGAAATCCTCTTAGGGTCTATAGTTTGTGTTGTATTGTGTAATGCTGTACTAAGTACTTATGGTTACTTCTGTTATGAACAATTTCTACTATTTTGTGTAATGTTGTGTACTAAGCACTTATGGTTACTTATGTTATGAACAACTTCTGTTATGAACAACTTCTGTTATGAACAACCTCTGTAATGATTACTTCTGTTATGATGTAATCAGATTATGCTATTTTGTGTAATGTTGATGTAATCAGATTATGTTTATGGTGTTATCATATTATTATGCTATTCTGTTATGATGTAATGATTACTTCTGTTAAGCTGTTATCATATTATTGTCATAAATTATGGTGTACAAACTGTTACAAACTGCTAGGCTGTAAAACCATTCAGTGTACAAACTGCTAGGCTGTTAAAACATGTTAAACTGTTAAAAACCTGTTAAAACATTTTAAGATGCTAAACTGTTAAAAACTGCTATTTAGTGTAAAACAGGTGCACAATTTCAGGTCCCCAAACTGTTTTATGCCAACTATTATTTAGTGTAAAACAGGTGCACAATTTCAGGTCCACAAATATGTCAACAACACTGAATTACTAGATTTGGTAACAACAACTGATACATCAATCCCCACACCTTAACCAAATTGTACATGTCATGGAAGCAACTTTTACATCAATTTCAACATTCACAACACCTTAACCACTAAAACAAATAACACAATAAAACACATGGACTTCCAGATCATCTTCCATTTCCTAGTGTTCTTCAAAGCTTCTTCTAGAAGCAGATTATTGACCTTCAACACTTCAACCATGCTTTTTGCCTCAGCCAACTCTTTTTGGGCTTCTTCCAACTCCTTAAATTGCATTTCAATCTTCCATTGCAGATTCCTCATGCGTTCCTCGTTGCCATCTCTTGAATCATCATAGAACCATTCAAAAAAACCGCATCCGGCATTCGTGTGTCCCTATACATATATGCAGCCAACTTGTTAACAGTGAAGTTGTAATGGATGGAATGTATGTGTTTAACAAAGAAGATTACCTTAAAATGTTTACAACCCCAGAAAAGCTTTCCATAATTTTGGACGGTTCTTGCCTTGCGAAGTACACACAGGTCTCCACAAGCACACATGACTTTCCCAAAACTGGTATAAACTTGCGAATCGACATGGGTTCTTGAAGATGAAGAAGAAACGTGCCCAGAACTCATTATTGGGAAGAAGATGAAGAAGAAACGCCGCCCAGAACTTCGAACGGTTCTTGAAGATAATTGATTTCCCTTTCAATTTGGTGAATTTTGGATGAATTGTGAACCTAGGGTTTGAAATTGGGATTCAATTTATAAAGATTCAGATAACATTGTGAACCTAGAGAAGAAGATGCTGACTGTGCTTCACTCCCCAGCCAACTCAGCATACACATCAGTTTTTTTAACACCGTTAGCATGTATTTAACGGAAAGGATCACTACGAACCTATTTAAAATCGTATGGGATCAATTTGAAACTTTTAAAAGCTAGAGGACTTATTTGGACCTACCCCTATAGCTACAGAACCAAAAAGGGTATTAAGCCTAAATATATAGACTATCCTACTTATAAATACTAAAATCTCCACATTTTTAATTTTATGAGATTTTTCCACACTATTCACATTTTCAATGATTTTTGTGAGGTGTTTGCTCTCATCACAAAATTTGTAAATTTTATAGTGTAAGCCGCAACAATGATAATTTATCTACGTGAAACATTTGATTGATTGTAAGATGCGTAATTTTTTAATACTAAGCTACCGAGTTCAAATTTCATAGAAGTTTGTGAAATGATTATAAGTATTGGGATTAATTTTTTTTCTCATATTTTAAAAGCTTATATTTAATTACAATTTTAAATTAAAAATCTTTAATACATTTTATTGGGTTATGCTCTCTTTAATTAGAAAAAAAAAATTAATATGATATTATTGATAGAATTAATTTAAATATTCTTTAGAATATAATATAAATTTTCAATATCTTAAAAATTGAAAATATCATATAGTGTAGCTCACTTATTCATGATTTAAAAGAATCACATGTGGAATATGAATTAGTTTATTAGACATTGACTTATGAAGTCTACCCTCTTTTATTACTTTTGTTATTCCCTCTGCTCAAGTTTTATTACATGAGTTTTGTTAAATATGCTCATATTATTGATATAATTATGCGTTGATGAGATAATTATGAATCGTTGAGAGTATAACTCATATTGTTTAGATAATTATAGATTGTTGAGATAACTATAAGTTGATGAGAGAATGTCTCATGTCGTTAAGATAGTTATGGGTAGAGCTAATTGTTTGTTGAAGGAGATTAGGGATTAGGGTTTTAGATAAACTAAAACCTCGTATTATATATATGGCTTGTAACACTGTAATCTATATACAATTCACAAAACATAAATAAAAGGAACTATAGCTACTCTATAACCGCAGACGTAGGCAATTTAGACGAACTACGTGAACAAAGCTTTTGTGTGTTTTTCTTTACTCTGATATGTATTCGCGTTTCTGTTCTAAAAATTGGTATCAGATGACACTTAATCCGAGAGGTGCACAATTCGAAGTGACTCTGTTCGACGGAACGTGCAATTTCGGTTTATAACAAATGAGGGTTAAGGATTTGTTGGCTCAACAGGATTTACAAAAGGCGCTTCGTGATGAGAAACCGACAAACATTACAACCATTGATTAGGAAGGAGAATGTTGTAGGTTGGATAAGACTTTGCATTTCTTATGACGTGATGAATCATATCTTAGACCTCACAACTCCATAGGATGTCTAAGTAATTTGAGGATCTTTGGGTGTCTAACATATGCGCATATTTTCAGTGAGGATTGATCTAAACTTGATCCTAAGTCAAAACAGTGCATCTTTATTGGCTACAATACATGTGTGAAGGGGTACAACTTATTGGATCCTATTAAGAGGAAGGTGGTTGTTAGTAGAGGTGTTATATTTGACGATCAATCGATGTTGAATCAATCAGATGTGACAATTGTGTCAGATACTAGTGTAGAAAGTTCCAGTCAAGATAAGATTCAGGTGGACATTGAGTAGCCACCAGTGAGTCCAAGACAGATTGTAGCCCAAATAACAGGATGAACCAGACTCAGATTCAGGTCGAGTTCAAGATTTAGGTGGAGTACAAGACTATGCACTTGTGTATGATAGGGAGCCCCATCCTATTACACCTCCAGTCAGATATAGGTTTGAAGACTTAGCAACATATGTTCTTCTTACCAGTTCATGAGACCCTTCTACCTTTCGAGAGGCTATGGCTAACTAGGAGTAATATAAGTGGATGGGTTTTATGGTGGAGGAGATGAAATCCTTGAAAAAGAATTGTGGGAAAAGATGGTTGAACTAAAGAAAGTTGATTCAAAAGCTTGTGAGTATTTGATGAATGTACAAACAAAAACTTTACCCGTATGATGAGTTCTATGGTGGAGGAGATGGAATCCAGATATGATGTTGCTTATCTGACGTTCTTCCATATATGTCTTCCAAATCTTTAATTGGGGGGTGGCAAGTAAATTCCTCCTTTAGAAACCCCAACCACACCGTGTAGGCCTGGCATGAGACCACAGTCTTTTTTTGTTTTTTTAAGGAAAATCCACCCATATTTTATTTTCACCCTTTATTTGTTTTTTGTTTCTTTATTTTTTGTGTTATTTAAATTCTAATTAGAATTGGATTTTAATTTTAGTTTTTAGTGAACTTTGATTAAATCTTGGCTTAGACTTTAACCTTGTTTCTAATTTTAAAATTTTGATTAAACCTTGCTTTTGATTTGTATTAATGTGGATCATGGTTTTAATTAGTTAGATATTAGGTTGATTTAGGCTTTGATTAAGGTTCGATTGTGATTTTTGACTGACATTGTGATATTAGAATCTCGATATTATTAATTTAGGTGTGATTAGGTTTTGCTACATTTCTTGAACTTCAATTGAAACATTTAATGAATTTTGGTTGAGTATTTAATTCTATAAATATTGACTAATTCTTGGTGAAGCTTGTGAATGTCTTCCTTAATGATAATTGATTTAATCTTGATCCTATTTTCTCGTACTGATTACCTGTTTAATTCCAAAGGAAATGATCCCTCTGTTGACTTCTATGTCATATTTAGGACAACTTAGCCTAACTTTAGGTCCTTCCCGTTTCATCCTAGCCTTAGGATTAGAGCCACCGTGCTCTACGTAAGTGTTCTACCTTGGACACGTTCTTTCCGTTTATCCTAAACTTAGGATTGGAGCCACCGTGCTCTACGTAAGTGTTCTACCTTGGACACGTTCTTTCCGTTTATCCTAAACTTAGGATTGGAGTCTCCGCACTCCATGTAAGCGTCTTGCCATGGACACTTACATTCCTTACATCCATTTTCAACTTAAACCTTAACTTTGGAGTCGCTGCACTCCATGTAAGCACCTTGCCATGGATGCTTACCTCCCCCTAGAACCTTGACCATAGTCAAGAGTTCCTCACCCTCATTGAGGGGAACTACGAATGCTCTAATTCCATTCCCGTCAGGATATGTAGGCACGAGATGCGATGTCTTGGCGAGCATACTTAGATATTAACCCCTAGGTATTTCCCTTAGCACAGTACCCTTAGCAAGCAAATAATAAATAACACAAATACTAACAAGAGGTTCCTGTAGAGTTCTACAGATACTTAGGATGCTAACACCTTTCCTAGGTATAACCAACCCCCGAACCTTAGATCTCTAGCTTTGTTCTTACATAGCGCAATTAGGGTTTTCCACCTTTACCCTTTCCTTTGGATAAATCAAAGTTCGGTGGTGAATTAAAATTTTGTGATTCAAGTTAATCAATAGCTTGATATTCTATTTTCACCGCGACAACAATGTTTTAAGATTTACAGTAAATGTGATGTATTGATGAATAACATATCTGAATCTTTTAATGCAACAATACTAAGTGCTAGGGATAAACCTATTCTAACAATGTGTCCGTGGATAAGAAATTACCTAATGAATAGTATTTTAGTAGCTATATCTAAGTTAGAGAAATGGGAACAAAGGATAATGCCTATTCCAAGGACGAGGATAGATAAAGAGGTTTATATGAGTGGGCAATGGATCCATGTTGGTCTATGAATGAAGTCTGGGAGGTAAAACATGCATACAACACCCAACAATTTGTTTTTGATGTAAGCAAAAGGACATGTTTTTGTGGGTTTTGGGATGTGGTACAAGGATGAGGAGAGTTGGAGTGACCTATGGGTGTACTAAATGTGACAAAATGGGTCATAACTCCAGAAAATGCAAGGCAACAACTCAGGATCCAGAAGCTTTGAAAAGAAAGGTAAAATGTCTTGGTCTGTTATAACTGTATTGATTTTATCTGTTGGCTTGGGCTATTATAATTGTATTGATTTCATCTTTTCTAGAGAAAGTCTCCTAGGTACAATGCTAGACCAGGTAATGCACAAGTTGGAGCATCAACAAGTTCAAGTTGATGGGGCTTTTGATGCCGATGCACACGTTCAGGTTGATGGAGCTTCTGATGCAGGTGAACAAGTTCAAGTTGATGGAGCTTCTGATGCAGATGCACAAGTTCAAGTTGATGGAGATTCTGATGCAGATGCACAAGTTCAAGTTGATGGAGCTTCTGATGCAGTTGTACCTAAGACTAAACCAAAATTTGCAAAGAAGCTGACATTCCAAAGACCAAGAAAGGTTACACCTGCTATTAATGATGAAATATTTTAGGAGGTATATGGAAAGGATGTTGATGAGTTTAATGCTAATAAGAAGCCTGCTTCAAGACCATTAAAGAAGGTAAAACATGAAGTACCCAAAAGATCAAGTGATTGGTTAAGGACTTTGAAAACCAAATCCATCAAAGGGCCTGGAGCAAGCAATGGTGAACCAATGGTCATACCTTAAGATGAAGATGGAAGTTTAACTCAAGAACCTACTGAGGTTGTAGCAAACCCTAGGCTAGGGACATGTCTTTGAGCTATGAGATCTTGGGATGACATTGCAAGAATATTAACTCATTTAATTGAAAGAAGTTATTAAAATAGTTGATTAAGTCTATGTTTTTTTTGTTAAGATCCTCCTCTAATGCTTGCTTGATGTTTATGTAATGCTTATGTTAAGACCTTTTTTAAGGACATAACCTTTTGTAATGCTTATAACAATACCTTTTTAAGGCTTAATATTATTGCACAAAATTGTTATTGTAACACCCCACTTTCCCATTTTATAAAAATAAAAGTAATACGGATAAAATCAAAGTTTTCAGCTTTTACAAGTAGGATGCTACACCAATAAAATCAACATCAAAACTTCTTTTCATTAAGTGAAATAAAACAGCGGAAATAATCATTTCATAAGTTCACGGCACACTTGCCAACATACTCCAAAACTCCACATTAAACTCGTGGTCCTCAAAATTATTGAATTTAAAAGAGATACATAACAAAATTCATTACAAAATAACAATTAATAAAATCCCCAAAATTCTCGTGTTACGTATCAGAGTGACTCCTACGACTCGAACAGGCAACACGCACTCCAAGCAACTCAAGTACCTGGATTATCTGTACTTTCGAAGAAGCACAGACACAACAACAACAAAGGGGTGAGAACTACATTCAATAATAAACGGTGAATAATACATATTAAGGGTAGTTACTCACACCCAATCATACAACCACATAATCACGACCTACTTGTCACTCGCAACCATAATTCAATCAACATATAATAATAATGCAATGTGACCCAACAACAGACACAATGCATGTGGTACCAAAACCACCATGGTTCATTTAATCGAACCCGGATAAATCACATACACCCCTACTTGGCAATGATTTATCCCACCACACTCCACATTGGAGTTCGGATGAATCACATACACTCCTCCTGAGCAATGATTCATCATCACCGACACCATGAAATGCACAACAACGAATATGCACACAACACACCTGTATAATAAAATTACACATTCTCACGATCCTCCTGATCACACATAAAATAGTAATTCACCACAACACAATTTACACACAGAACACATGTATAATAATCATCTACACATTTACACGATCCTCCTGATCACACGCAAGCCATACGATTACCGTAATTCTCACCAGAATTACCTCACCTACAACACATCATCATCACACATAAATTATGCACAAGAGACTATTATCAAGTAAGATACACGATCCTCATTGATCCCAAGTGAGTCATACACTCCCAGTAATTCACCAAGAATTACCTCTGCTACCCCAAGACCACTCGCACCTCACACAAACAGTGCCACACAACCACATTCTACACGCCTCACAAGTCACTCGTCCATTAATTAGCTAATTACTAATTAATTCACCAAAACTACTAAATAAATTATTTTTATCACCAATCCTGCATTCCTCAAGGTCTGACATCTATCCCCAACCTCTCAAACCAAAAGGAACTACTTCGGACGCGAAAACGGGAAAGAAATCGCGAAACGGAAAAAATTTTCAACCTCGCTGGCCATACGCGTATTGCCTTGTGCCATACGCGTATTGCCCAGCTCACTCGCCCATCCCTACGCGTATCATACGCGTATAGCCTCTCCTCCCGCCCTGCCATACGCGTATTGCCCTACCTATTACGCGTATGGGCAGAGACCTTTTTTCCATCAAAAAGCCAATTCTCAGATCCAATACGCGTATCCCCTTCTCATACGTGTAATGCCTCTCCCTTACGCGTAATGCCCAAGCTCCATACGCGTACCGTTACGCGTACGGGCAGAGGGTCGTACCAATCCTCCTTTTGGCCCTCCCATACGTGTAATGACCTTAGCCGTACGCGTATTGCCTTACCTGATAAGCGTATGGTCAGATCTATTACGCAAACTCAATTTCCCCACACCAGTCCGGGTTCTGCTACGGGATTCTCACTTTTCCACTCCAATTCAGTCCTAAAATTAGTTCTACATCAGTTTTAGGTCCTATTCTTCATCTTACTTCTTTGACCTAATCATTACTAGTCAAATTTACGGTTCTTGGATCTAATTTCGTCCACTCAACATGCACCAAAACTCAGACCTGCAACATTCATATTCATACTCATACCGTAGCAACAACATCAAGAGATTAAATAATTCAGAAACACAACCATTCAATTCATACATTTTTCATCACAGATTTACTAATGCACAAACAATTCACAAAACAGCATGTATTCATACGAAACCCTACGGGGTTAAGGACTCCCCACTACCCTCTCATGATTATATCACCAATATTAAACTCGTTCTCCCCCCTTACCTCGAATTCTTGATCAGATTCCTGCGAAAGTGGATGAAGATGGGTGCCCTAGCTCTCCCTTGTTCTTCCCTTCTCCTTAGCCTTTCTCCTTCTCTCTCCAAAATTCTGATTATGGCTAATTTCCCCCTAACATTCACTAATCCTAGCTTAATGACTAAACTGCCCTTACTAGCCCATAGTCCATTAATTAAATCAGATTTTTAATTAATAAAATAATAATATTAATAGTGATGCTAATAATTAATAATAATAATTCTAATAACACACCAATAATATTAATAATAATATTAATAATCTTCACCATATTAATAATAATATTCACCTTACTATTGTTATTAACTATGCCCACACATAATCCAACATTACATTATCGTTATCCCGACATCTCCATTTACCGGTTCCGCTAAGGACACTACGCCTACGCGCTCAACCACACACACCCTTAACAAGGCCAAACAAACAAAATAGCACCGACGACCAAATAATTTAAAATGGGGTGTTACAACTCTCCCCCACTTAAATTATTTTCGTCCTCGAAAATATATCTGAGACGAACAACTCTGGATACGACTCTCGCATCCGACTAACCAATCATCATGCCAACAAAAGGCACACCACGGATAACACCCTGACAAGATACAATGCCCATACAATGCACTTGACGACTAACTCACGACTCAAAGAATACCCAAGTTACGAACACATAGGTTTAGAACTAGAACACAACAAGATCGTTACCCTCACCATAGGTAACACTCCCCTAATTCCCCACATAGGAATTAGCTCCACGCACTCGAACCATCACGATGGAACCGAGGTAACAACAAAACAAGAACCCAAAGTCCCACGACACAACATCATTTCAACAACCTCTACATAATCATAATACCAACCTCCCTGACACACAACATTATTACTACAATGTTACGCTTCACCAATCGAACGTATACCCCAAAACATCCATCTACATAGTAGCCCGTGAATAATATTTAAACCTTTCACCTAACATTCCCATTCTGAAACGTCCAATGGTCTCATCATTCCCACTTGTTTCCAATGTTCAACCTATGAACTCTCACAAGTCACACACGCATACGCAAAGTGTACCGCATCACGCTTTCAATGCGCACTCTGATTACCCGCAACAATCAACTCTACCAATTTCATATCCAACCTCTGACTCTCTTTACTATTCACCAGAAAGATCATAGTTCATTTCTAATATACCCAACCTCACACTCTACTGTGTTCTCACACACCAGACACAAGTCTCTGAACTACTCAAATAATTCTAATCTGCTGACCATCAAAACAGACATGTATAAAACTTCCGACTTACCTCATCAGGCACGACATTAATTTCACCAGTAGGATAATTCCAACTAAAGTCATAACTCATCAAGAATCCCAACCATCCTCGTTGTCTCATACTCTATTATTTGCTACTAAACAGGTATTCAATATCCTTGTAATTACTAAACACTTCGAACTCAAAACCATAAAAATAATACCTCCAGATCCTCAACACAAAAGTAACCGCAGCCATCTTGAAATCACGAATCCTCAATTGTCGTGAAGCATAAGCCACGACCTTACCATCTTGCATCACCACACGGATTAAACTCATCATAGACGCATCCCAATACCTCACAACCGGTTTATTAGGATCACGCATAATCAAAACTGGAGCCGTAGACAAATTCTACTTTAGCCCTCTCAAACTTTCCTCACAATGGACATCCAAAGTAAACGACTTACCCTTTGCAAGTCAACTGAAGTAAGGAAATGCTAACTTGGAAAAGTCGTCCATAACCTCCGGTAATAACCAACTAAAGTCCAAAAAGTTTCTAATCACCTTAACCGACTTCGGAGCCTCTCATCGTAGAACTGCATCTACCTCCGGTGGATCCATAACAATACCATCATCAGAATTAACATATCCAAGAAAACTAACCCTTTTCAACCAAAATTCTCACTTGAATAATTTAGCATAAAAATTTCTTTCCTTTCAACACTTGCAACTCGATTCTCAAACACCCTACATAGTCTCCCTCTGACTTTATAATAGATCTGAATATCCCTGATGAACACCAGTCCGAACTCATCCAATCTTGTCCAGGCTCACATACAAGCTTAATCGAGTAAATAGCAACCTATTCCGATGATAACAAACATAACCAGTCACATGAAATCGATCCAAGCCTCAACTCACACAAATTCACCACTCTTATCAAACGTTCCAAACAATTGTAATTTCAATCAAACTCAACCAAACCATTCCAATCATCTTTTCTTGAAAGTGGACACTTATTCTCAATTGTTACCTTGTTCAACTGTCAGTAATCCATGCACAATTTCATTCTCTAAACACTCCAAATTCCACAAATTCCGACATGTATCAACAATCAACCAAAAAGAACTCTCAATCTCAATATTACATCCACACCCAAGGGTTTTCTCAAAATTTCCATTAATGCCCTAAAACTCTAAGAACTCCAAAACTCATCAAAACTCTAAGTTTTGCTTTCCATAGCCTCCATACCCTTATACACATCATGTTTGTTATTCCATCCGGAAACACATCTGGAAATCATGCACAACTGGCAGCCCTTCACCGTGGCTTTCCTGTCAATTCCAGTACACTATTAACGCAGACATAACAAATATCTTAGCCTCATCTCCTAATAGTTCCTCCACTTACTTAGCAGATAAAAACCTCAACTATTCACCTTCGTCCAATTTAAGTTCACTTTCTGTACGGAGTCATTGACATCCGACTCGTATCCAGTGTTGAATCAATGGCCACCTTTACCTCCTTAATACACCTGTGACCCACTTATCTCGCCTGAAAATAAATTCAAAATTCGCAAACAACAGGTAACTCAACACATGTAACTTCACTACTAACTCGCTACAACGCGGACGTTAATACATCGAGGCTTCGCCCAATAAATGTCCACCCATTCGCTCAGCACACAACGATACCAGTTCTTTACCATTACCCAACTCGGATCCACCCTCAGAAAGACATCAGGGATTACCTAACACTGGCATATCTCTAGCCATCACCTGTCCTCTACTCACTGAAAAGCGATCACCAACAATACCTGATTGTCCTCCCTAGGAGACATCCTTCAAGTTGATCGACCGACAAGTACTTCTCTTATACATCTTCTTCAGATAATAAAGATCTATACCGATCCAACACAACCATCTCTACATCACATGCTATCTTGACTGTCAAGGCGCATCTATCCATTCATCTTGATTTCCGACTACTATCAACAAGAGATTGAGGGTGACCAGTTTCCCAATTTATTCATAGACAGTCGGTCATCCTGATGAAGTATAGACCCTTCCTTACCAACCATGATAACACTTCATTACTTACCAATCCGTCCTTCCAGAGTGGAAGTATCCTGGAGGAGCACCAGCTTCTCCCCCACTTATCTCATCCTCAACTCCTGTAAACAACGGTTAGAAAACAAACACGTACCAACCGTGTTCTACACACGTGTCGTATACCAAGACGCAACTCATACTAGACAACTTGGCCGGACGGACCGACCTGCTCTGATACCAATTGTAACACCATTTTCCCATTTTATAAAAATAAAAGTAATACGGATAAAATCAGAGTTTTCAGCTTTTACAAGTAGGATGCTACACCAATAAAATCAACATCAAAACTTCTTTTCATTAAGTGAAATAAAACAGCGGAAATAATCATTTCATAAGTTCACGACACACTTGCCAACATACTCCAAAACTCCACATTAAACTCGTGGTCCTCAAAATTATTGAATTTAAAAGAGATACGTAACAAAATTCATTACAAAATAAAAATTAATAAAATCCCCAAAATTCCCGTGTTACGTATCAGAGCGACTCCTACGACTCGAACAGGCATCACGCACTCCAAGCAACTCAAGTACCTGGATTATCTGTACTTCCGTAGAAGCACAAACACAACAACAACAAAGGGGTGAGAACTACATTCAATAATAAACGGTGAATAATACATATTAAGGGTAGTTACTGATTGTAACACCCCACTTTCCCATTTTATAAAAATAAAAGTAATACGGATAAAATCATAGTTTTCAGCTTTTACAAGTAGGATGCTACACCAATAAAATCAACATCAAAACTTCTTTTCATTAAGTAAAATAAAACAGCGGAAATAATCATTTCATAAGTTCACGACACACTTGCCAACATACTCCAAAACTCCACATTAAACTCGTGGTCCTCAAAATTATTGAATTTAAAAGAGATGTGTAACAAAATTCATTACAAAATAACAATTAATAAAATCCCCAAAATTCCCGTGTTACGTATCAGAGCGACTCCTACGACTCGAACAGGCAACACGCACTCCAAGCACCTCAAGTACCTGGATTATCTGTACTTCCGAAGAAGCACAGACACAACAACAAAGGGGTGAGAACTACATTCAATAATAAACGGTGAATAATACATATTAAGGGTAGTTACTCACACCCAATCATACAACCACATAATCACGACCTACTTGTCACTCGCAACCATAATTCAATCAACATATAATAATAATGCAATGCGGCCCAACAACAGACACAATGCATGTGGTACCAAAATCACCATGGTTCATTCAATCGAACCCGGATAAATCACATACACCCCTACTTGGCAATGATTTATCCCACCACACTACACATTGGAGTTCGGATGAATCACATACACTCCTCCTGAGCAATGATTCATCACCACCGACACCATGAAATGCACAACAACGAATATGCACACAACACACATGTATAATAAAATTACACATTCTCACGATCCTCCTGATCACACATAAAATAGTCATTCACCACAACACAATTTACACACAGAACACATGTATAATAATCAGCTACACATTTACACGATCCTCCTGATCACACGTAAACCATACGCTTACCGTAATTCCCACCGGAATTACCGCACCTATAACACAACATCATCACACATAAATTATGCACAAGAGACTATTATCAAGTAAGATACACGATCCTCATTGATCCCAAGTGAGTCATACACTCCCAGTAATTCACCAAGAATTACCTCTGCTACCCCCAGACCACTCGCACCTCACACAAACAGTGCCACACAACCACATTCTACACGCCTCATAAGGCACTCGTCCACTAATTAGCTAATTACTAATTAATTCACCAAAACTACTAAATAAATTATTTTTATCACCAATCCTGCATTCCTCAAGGTCTGACATCTATCCCCAACCTCTCAAACCAAAAGGAACTACTTCGGACGCGAAAACGGGAAAGAAATCGCGAAACGGAAAAATTCTGCAACCTCGCTGGCCATACTCGTATTGCCTTGTGCCATACGCGTATTGCCCAGCTCGCTCGCCCATCCCTACGCGTATCATACGCGTACAACCTCTCCTTCTGCCCTGCCATACGCGTATTGCCCTACCTATTACGCGTATGGGCAGAGACCTGTTTTCCATCAAAAAGCCCATTCTCAGATCCAATACGCGTATCCCCTTCTCATACGCGTAATGCCTCTCTCTTACGCATAATGCCCAAGCTCCATACGCGTACCGTTACGCGTACGGGCAGAGGGTCGTGCCAATCCTCCTTTTGGCCCTCCCATACGCGTAATGACCTTAGTCGTACGCGTATTGCCTTACCTGATATGCGTATGGCCAGATCTATTACGCAAACTCAGTTTCCCCACACCAGTCTGGGTTCTGCTACGGGATCCTCACTTTTCCACTCCAATTCAGTCCTAAAATTAGTTATACATCAGTTTTAGGTCCTATTCTTCATCTTACTTCTTTGACCTAATCATTACTAGTCAAATGTACGGTTCTTGGATCTAATTTTGTCCACTCAACATGCACAAAAACTCAGACCTGCAACATTCATATTCATACCGTAGCAACAACATCAAGATATTAAATAATTCAGAAACACAACCATTCAATTCATACATTTTTCATCACAGATTTACCAATGCACTAACAATTCACAAAACAACATGTATTCATACGAATCCCTACGGGGTTAAGGACTCCCCACTACCATCTCATGATTATATCACCAATATTAAACTCATTCTCCCCCTTACCTCGAATTCTTGATCAGATTCCTACGAAAATGGATGAAGATAGGTGCCCTAGCTCTCCCTTGTTCTTCCCTTCTCCTTAGTCTTTCTCCTTCTCTCTCCAAAATTCTGATTATGGCTAATTTCCCCCTAACCTTCACTAATCCTAGCTTAATGACTAAACTGCCCTTACTAGCCCATTGTCCATTAATTAAATCATATTTTTAATTAATAAAATAATAATATTAATAGTGATGCTAATAATTAATAATAATAATTCTAATAACACACCAATAATATTAATAATAATAGTAATAATAATATTAATAATCTTCGCCATATTAAAAATAATATTCACCTTACTATTGTTATTAACTATGCCCACACATAATCCAACATTACATTATCGTTATCCCGACATCTCCATCTACCGGTTCCGCCAAGGACTCTACGCCTACGCGCTCAACCACACACACCCTTAACAAGACCAAACAAACAAAATAGCACCGACGACCAAATAATTTAAAATTGGGTGTTACAGTTATCATCAAAGATGGTTATAATTCAATCCCTTTTATTCATTAAACCATAATCCAGGTACCTTACATTGATGCCAATAGAACATATATCATTACATTAATGCCAATAGAACATAACATGATAATTCAGGTACCCTACGTTAAAACCTATTCTAACTAGAACATTACATTGTTATAGAATCACCCTAAAACTACATTATAGTTAACTCATTTTGCACACAATAGAAAAAAATGTCCATGATACAAGAAGGGAAACCATCAACCAAAAACTCTTCTTCCTTTCAATATGCAACAACATCTTCAATTTGTCAACCTTCTTTGGCAAACTCCTTCCCAAACTCTTGGCCATATTCTTTTCCAAATTCTTTACGACATCCAATTAATTCTTTACCTCTGAACATCTCATTATTTTGATTGTTCACTAACAATTCTTCAACTTCATCGTCCCAGATGAAGAAGCCACATGTTTCATCACTCTGCAAAAACCAAACATTTGAGACAGCGAGAAATTAAGGGTGGATGAGATTTCAAAACACGATATCAATAATTTCGAACCATTACCTTTCCAAAATTTTTGCATCTACATAACTTCCTCTTAGGCTTTTCATGGGTGTTTGAAACTCACATCTTCATTGAAAGATTGTAAAGGCACCGTGGTATTTTTCTTCCATTAAAATTTCCAGTTGATGAAGCTTGGTATTTCTGCTTCTGCCCATTTCAAATCCTAATTTCAAGCTGAAGGTGGCAATTTGTAGAAGAAGAATAAGAAGAAGCTTGGCATGTCGAAGAAGAAGAAGACCACAATACCATGTATTTCTCACTATTTAATAAGTCTCAATTAACTGATGTGGAATTAGGAAAAATATGTGGCAATTGAAAAAATGAAAACAAAAAATGCCACTAAGCACGCCACATATGCTCAGGGCGTGTGCCATTTCCACACAAGGTTTAAACAACCAGAATCTTTAAATGACAAGGATACTTTTGCAAAAACAAATTACATAGGGATAAAGCAAAACACCCCTATATGGTAGGGGTAAAATGCTATTAACCCTATTTTTTAAAACCTTACCTACCACTTAATCACAGGTAATTACCTACGATATAGTTTCGTCAATAATTATTGACAGTTAAACCTTCGCTACAATTTAGACATACTTTTCTCTTTTTCTGCTTCACTTTGCCTCCACACTTTAAAACAAAAATTTAAAATACATAAAAAAAGTGTTTTTGACAAAAAGATAAAAATATTCTTAAAAATTAAAATTATACTCTTAATTGACAAAAAAAATTAAATAAAAAAAATAAAAAATTAGAAAGAATACAAAAAGAGATTGTATCTAGAGTAAGGCTTCAATTAAATCCCTCATTAGTGAAACAAAAAATAATACCCTTAAATTTAATTTTAATTAATGATTAAAATTTATTACAAATGAAAATGAGAACATCCGAGTATTCTGATACACAATCTTATCTCACTTTTTCTACTGTAAGCAATAGGGGAACGATTTTTTAAACAATAGCCACCAATCACCAAACGTATATAGTATATGATAAATCAAAGAAAAATTTCGTGTGATTTGAGTCCAAATCTTTGTCAATTTACTTTCAGATTGTTGTTTCATATTTTATAACAAAATGACAACTTGAGGAAACATTTAATGGAGGTTACCATTTAACAATATTCTTTTTTTAAGAGTTGAAATAACGATGTTCTTTAATTTAAAAAGTTGATTCAATCTTATATGTTGGTTCTCAAGATGAAGAAAATGAAGATGGAGGAAGAGAAAGAAGAGAGAAAATTAAAATAAAAAACTGTCACTACTCTTCCAAAAACGGTTACAGTAAATAGTTACGTCACTACATGCTGTTATAACTATTTACATCTACACTTGTATATATACACAAACAAAAGTGCCACATAGGCAAAATACTAACATGCACTAGTTAGGTTAAGTTTAACAAAACTAATACTACTATTGAATATGAATTACTTCTAACACCATCTCTTAATTCATATTTAGATAATCAAAACTAATAACACCAATTTCATCCCTCAAGTGGAGAATTGATCTGTCTTGATCGCCTTCGTCAAAACATCTACCAGTTGCTTATGGGTACTACAGTGCATAACTTCTACAACTCCATTCTGAACTTGACTTCTCAGAAAATGACACTTAGTCTCAATATGTTTGCTTTTTCCATGCAGCATTGGGTTCTTGGCAAGATTGATTGCATACTTGTTATCAATCCTCAAATTCAGAGGCTTGTTTACCTTGATCTTAAGATCCTACAGTAAATTCAGAAGCCAAACAACTTGACATACAGTCACAGCACCTGGAATGTATTCAGCTTCACAAGTTAAGAAAGCAACTACTAGTTGCTTCTTGGAACACTAAGAAATAGTACCTCCGAGATACTTAAACAAATATCTAGAATTACTTCGTGTGTCAACTTTGTTTTCACACCAATCAGAGTCTGAGTAACACATCAACTTTGAATTATCCTTTTCACCATAAGGGAACAACACTCCATACTTCAAAGTCCCCTTAATATTCCTCAAAATCCTGACAGTATCTTGGTAATGAGTCCATTTCGGTTTACTCATGAACCTACTAACTATTCCAACCGCATAGCAAATGTCAGGTCTGGTATTACACAAATACCTCAGAGATTCAACCAACTGTTTGAAAGTTGTAGCATCTGCATCATCACTCTCAAGATTAGAATCCAATTTTTAATTTTTTTATGAAGGTGTGATAGTAGCCTTATAATTCAACAACTCAAATCTCCTTAGAACCTCAAGTTCATACTTCAGCTGATGCAAAATGAAACCCTTCTTAGAGTACATAATCTCCATCCCTAGAAAATATGTCATATTTCCTATATCAGTCATCTCAAACTCACTCATCAGCACCTTTTTGAACTTAGCTATCTCATGTTGACAACTCCCTGTTAGCAATATGTCATTAACATAAAGACACACCAGAATCATATTGCCTTCAGAAGTACGTTGAACATTGTAGCGGTAAAAATCGTGAGTGTAAGCTATTGATTAACTTAACTCATAAAGCCAGAGTCGCCACCGCACTTTTATTTTATCCATGAAGGGAAAGGAAAAAGAGCGAACAAAACCTAAAGAGTTCTAAAACAACAAAGAGATAAAGGGTAAGGGGGTTGGTTATGTAAATGGAAGGTTTTACGCACCCAATACATCTATAGTACTCTATAGGAGCCCTTTGATGTATTCATACTTTTGGTCTGAAAATGGTTTCCTTGTAAAGAAATTGAGGAGATGAGAAGAGAAATACTTTTTTAAGATTTTTGTGATAATGCATGCTAGATGAATGATATGTAGATTGTCATCCGAAAGCGATACCGTACAAAAAGAAAATAGGTAACGATCTAGTCTTGATCAAGAATTCAACAAAGAAATTCTAAGATCCAAAAAGACTTTCATCGATCAAAAAAAAAAAAAAGAAGAAAGAGGTCTAGATGAAAAGAAACATCAACAATTTGAATCTTAAATCGATTAAATCATCATCAATATCAATCACCTCTCTTGGTGGATAAAATCGGCACCCAAAGTCCATTGATATTGATGAAATCTTATCAAGATTAAAAATCCAAAACAACCAAAAAAATAATCAATATAAGAACAAGATATTTTCGAATAACTTTTCAAGAGATTTTTTTAAAGGAAACATTAAAGAAAAAGAAAAGAAATGTTAATATCTATAAAAAAAATTAATAGAAAATAGATTTAAAATAAATAAAAAAATTTAAAAGAAAATTAAAAAAGAGAGGGAGGTTCAAATTGGAAAAGTATGGTGGTATGAAGAATGGCCTTATACGACCCAGATTTGCTCAAAAAAATACAATTAAAAAACAAAAAAAAACCAAAAAGAGAATCAGAAACTAAAACACTTCATCATCTTCTTCGTAAGACTGCCGTCACTATTACTTCCTCTCTTTCTCGCAAATTTTTCGCCATTATTGTCTCCTTCTCTCTTATCACCACTCAATCGGAACAACATCAGAAACGAATTCCTCTCCATCAATCTTCACGCGGCCAAACTCTCTCTAAAACTCGAATCGCCGATGACAACAAAATCCGCTTGCGAAATTATCACCGTTCTTCTCCCTCTGTTCAAAACCTTTCACCGGACAACGAATTTCCGCCGCTTCTCAAGACTTTCGTCGCCATCCAAGAAATAATTCCTCGTTTTGGATCCATTACCAATTTAAAGAGAAAACACTTCAACAGTGCAACCGAAATCAAATACGAAAACACGATTAAGGCCTTGATCCGATACCTTCGAGATGATGGATGATGAACTTGGAATCTTATTCTCAGGTGAAATCTTCTTCCTCTCTTTCTCGCACAGCTTCTGGAACTATCGTGGCGAATTGTTGACGTTGGATTTGTGCGTTTGGAACGTCGCTGATGAATCACTACGGCAAGTTTTGCAGAACCTACAGTGATTAATATGAATGTTGAAAAAGTTGATGCTTGGATATTGAAATCATTTTGTGAATTTGCAGGCTTATGTGAAGAATAGATGAAGGTAAGTTTGAATGGGAATTGAGGCTTGAAATTGGAGATAGTTGAATTTGAAGGTTTTGGTAAAAATCAGGTAATTGAAGCTTGAGATTTATTTTGGCATGGTGAGTTTTGCTATTCAAGCTTCCTTTGCTGCTGAGAGGTGCATCCAATTTATAACAAAATGAGATGAGTTTTTGAAATGAATTTGGTTGCCATTTTATTCAATTCGTTGTAGTGTTTTGCTCACGTTTTCGCATTTGGCAATTGCAAATCTTTCCCTCATGTCGTTTTGCTTTGGTATCTTGTGTTGTGGCTCGGCTTGCTGCAGACGCCTTGATGTGCACATGGTTTGCAAATTGATTGTTTGATGGCTTTGTTAAATTCAAGTGGCAGCAGCTTTTGGTTCCGTTGTTTGGCGTGGCTTGTAGGCTTGGTCAAGTTGGTCTGATACAAGGCTGCAACTTGTGACTTGCTTCATGGCATATTACCATGAAACTTTTGGAATTGGTAGCTTAATGTTGGCTTCATGAGGTTTGTGTGGATCCTATGACTTACGCACGGCTGGAGTTGTCAAGTGGAATAACTTAGCAATTTTCTTTGGTCATGTTACCTGGTTCATGGGCCATGTAATTTCCTTGGCTTTCCCAATTGTAATCTGCTCCTCTTTTGTATATTCATTCATGATATGGGCCTTGGTAGTATAGTCATGTTTAATGCCTATTTATTGTGGATGTACACTCTTTTTTTTTTCATTGAGGAAGTAATGGACTTAATGGATATTGATTAAAAAAGATAGTTGGATATTTGGATATTTAAAAAAAGGATAATTGGAACTTTTTTGGAAATTGGATATTGAGTGTAGATAATGAATATGGATATTAAAATTGGAATAATGGATTTAAGAATATGGGTTAAAAAATGGTTTTGGAATTGAAATGGATAATGATTTAGAATGAAAAATGGTTCATGAAGTGGATCATGGATAACAAGTCTTAACTTTTAGCCCAAAACCAACCCTGACCTTTTTCTCCACAAGCCTCTGATAAAATATGCAACATATCTACCACTGAACAAAACCTAACTGAAACAACGGCCATTTGAACCTGTCATCCTCTGAATCTCTGATCAAATGAATCTTGAACCACTTTGAATTTGATTGAATCAATCTCTAGGAAAATAAACCCACAGAGGAAACCCAATTTGGACTGGTAAACTCAGATGATCCTGATGGATATCACCACACAACACCTTGACAATCACTGCTTGAGAAATAGCCCATTGAAACAGATATCTCGCACTTGGAACAAATACTTGATAGTTTGACCAAGATTAGGTCAAACATCCATCTGAATTGGATCATGAACAAACAACCACATTTGACTTGAAATCACTTCATTGTCTTTGACAAACCTACACAACACACAGAGAGAGAAACTGCAGCAAATCTTTGGTATTTTGGTTAGAGGTTAGTGAACATAAATAAACATAAAGCAAGTAATAAAAAACACACAAGATGATTGGTGATCTTGTTTGTGGTATGAGATGCAAATGACATGTGGGATCTTAGGGGTAAAAATTAGGGTATTACAGCTGCCCCTATTTAAGTTTCTTCTATCCGGAGATACGAAGATGACATCTTTGTCTCAACGAGATAGAAGAGACTTAAATATAACAATAAACCCAATTTTTGGCCCTAAGAGACCACAAAATGATATGATTATGCAAATGATATGCAAACAAAAGACCTCTGTGGGGAGAAAATGCCACAGGAGACAAACAAGAACCGGAGAGCAACAGAAAAGAAAACAGACTCCACATGGGAAAACCAAAAGAGGGAAAACACATCCCAACAGGGGAGGAAACAATCTCCGCTGGGGAAGAATAAAGAGTAAGATTCCAACTGAGGGAAAATTACCAACACCAGAAATAAAAGAGGGATAACATCGTCCCAACATGGAGAGAAAAATCTCCGTTGGGGAAAAGATCGTCTAATACCAAACATCTGGTAATAGCATGATCAAAAGGAAAGATCGCCAACTACCAACCAAGTGATAGCTACAACAAGGCAGTCAATCAAAAGGATATGAGAAGAATTACCTACTACCAACAAAGGGTAGGACGACAAAGGTAACGATCTCACAAAGGGGAACGAGAAGTATCACCTACTACCAACAAAGGGTAGGACGACAAAGGTAATAATCTCAAAAGGGAGTATGAGAAGTATCACCTACTACCAACAAAGGGCAGGATGACAAAGGTAACGATCTCAAAAAGGGGAAAGGATTACCAGCTATCAACCAAGTGAAAGCTATAACAGGGTAACCAAACCGGGCTATATTACCTACTACCAACAAAGGGTAGGACGACAAAGGTAATAATCTCAAAGGGGTCGAGAAATATCACCTACTACCAACACAGGGCATGAAGACAAAGTAATAAACTCGAACAAAGAAGGGAGAGATTACCAACTATCAAACAAGTGATAGCTACAACAAGGCAATCAAACCCGGCTATATTACCTACTACCAACATAGGGCAGGACGACAAAGGTAATAAGCCAGCTATATCACCTACTACTAACAAAACGGGTAGGACGACAAAGGTGATAAGCTAAAAGAAAGATTACCAACTAGCCGGGGAACATACCGTACAACTACTGGGACTCAGCTGAGGAAAAGATTCAACTGGGGATAACTGTATATGGAAATAAACCACAACACAACAAGTATATAACTCAACAGGGAAGACTTAGCACAGCAAGGCTCCACTAGGAAAAATTAATGCCTCAACAATGAACTATCTCTTGCATACGGAAGAGACTAACCATCCATTGGAGTAGAAAACTTCAACAACGAACTGTCCCGTCTAACTGAAGAGACTTACCATTCATCAGAGTGGAAGAATCTCAACAATGAACTGTCCCGTCAAACCGAAGAGACTTACCATTCATTGGAGTCACAAAATCTAAACAATGAACTGTCCCATCAAACTGAAGAGACTTACCATTCATTGGAGTCACAAAATCTCAACAACGAGTTGTCCCATCAAACCAAAGAGACTTACCATTCATTGGAGTCACAAAATCTCAACAACGAACTGTCCCATCAAACCAAAGAGACTTACCATTCATTGGAGTCACAAAATCTCAACAACGAACTGTCCCATCAAACCGAAGAGACTTACCATTCATTGGAGTCACAAAATCTCAACAACGAACTGTCCCGTCAAACCGAAGAGACATACCATTCGTTTGGGAATACTTTCTACCAAGATTTTTCTTTTAGAAATGTGTCAACCATACAAAATTTACTGGGGAATCTATTGCCAAGATCAACCAGAGAACCTTCAAATGAAACACCTTCTGCTGAGATTTTATATGTAATTCCTACTGCCGAGGAATAATCGAAAACATGCCTGCTGCCGAGGCTTTACTGAAAAATCTTTTAAGGATTCTACTGCCGAGATCTTAAAAAGAAAATACCTTCTATCGAGGTTGCTGTAATAATTTTTTTTTTTAAATTTTTCGAGAAATCTACTGCCGAGATTCTTGGAAAGAAAATACCTTCTGCCGAGGCTTGTTGTAAATTCTATTTTAAAACTCACTGGAGAATCTACTGCCGAGATCAACCAAAGAATCTGAAATAGAGCCAACTTCTGCCGAGGTTTGCTGGAAATCTTTTGAAAATATCCAAGAAATCTACTGCCGAGATTCTTGGAAAGAAAATACCTTCTGCCAAGGTCGACTGGAAATCTTCTGCCGAGATTTGCCAGGAACTAGGAATCAATAACTCTACCAGGGATCTTCATAGGAGATATGGGCAATTTAGATCACACAACAGACTTCTCAAATAAAGAGATAACCATCTGTTGGAAATTCACAACAAACTTCTCTGACAGGCACAACCTGAGGGATACCATTTGATGGAAAAGATAACGTCTGATAACTGGAGACACGCAAGTTTCTCAAATAAAGAGGATGTTGCTTGTTGTCATGCAATGGATTCCAAAAGAGTGTTGCAACAACACTGCTGGAGGAAACAAAATCTCCATCTTCTAATGCTAACCATAAAAAGATAATCTGCTGAGGAATACAAAATCTTCAAAGGTGCAAAATAAAAGCACTCCCAATCATCTAGGTTACATAACCTAGAAAGCTTCAAAGTAGTCACCGCCGGAGACCAAAGTTCAATCCAGGAACAAACTGGAGAGAAACGGTCAAACAAGACTCATCCCGAGGAGGAAATATCTCAATTGGGGATTAATTCCATCCAGACAAACACACTGGGGAGGAAACTGAATCAATAATTATCCACGAGGAACAAATTCAGTGGGGAATTAGAAAGGATAAACGCTTTCTGCTTAGGGTCAACACTCTAATAGAGAGAGGACACACCCACTCTGTAGAGGAAACCACATCAGAGAGCGGAGAAGTACTAAAACAGATGCAAAATGCACAATGCAACAACAATATGATATGCACAACAAAAGAATGCGTATGCAACGCGTATGAGTATGAATATGCTGACAAAACAGACATAAGGATAAGCAGAGGGTGAATAAACACCACAGTTCAGCTGAATACTCGGCTAAAATCAATAAGATAGAGATACCAAAAGAGATCCTGTCAAGGAGTACACACAAAGCCAAACCCTAATGGGGATATCAACCAATTGGGGGAATAATAAGTCAACATTACTCTTTGCTTGGGGAGTGATCAAAGCAATCACATCGAGAGGTAAAACTCTGTGCGAGGATTCCACATCAAGGGGAAACATCACCCCAAAGCTTCACAAATGCTTAATCATAACCTGGCTGGAGAATTGAATCATACTCAGCTGGGGAGATCTGAATCAAGACTTAGCCTGAGGAATACCCAAAATTGTACTTGGAGGGGAGATACCCAAACTGGCGCTCAATTAGGGAATAATGGATTTCAAGAGTCCAACACCTCACAACAATCTCAAGGGAATCCATCATCTGATTAACAACTTGATTACATCCACAAGAACAAATCTGCTTATGTGCGTTGAATTCACCATTTAACTTTTGCCCCAGACTCCATGGTCTACAAAGGATTTTACACCAAAAGGAAACTTTGTACCATAACAACTTGAGATAATTTGTCCCAGTGTCTTCAAACTCTGAGAGATTCGTCGAATCTCGACGTAACTGCCCCAGATTAACTGAACTTGGCACATTCTTCAATAAATAAAGTCTTCAAGCTTTGCCCCTATGAAAACATCAACTGGGAAAACAAGTTTGCTCATACTCAACAAAGCCTTCAGGCAACATGCCCCTGGATAGGATCATCCTTGAAATGATTTGCCAATTACTCATCAGAGTTTCAGGCCTCAAAAGATTAGACTCATCATTGATGCTCAAATGTAAGCTTCTATGATGTCAAACAAATGTGTGCAAGCAGAAAAATGTTAATTCTGAGAATGATAATTCTAATGCAACAGACATGTTAATCTTGAAGTTTTTACTGAAAAGATGTCGCAAAACCTTGTTAATGAATCACTAGTTTAGATACGACATTGATTTTTGATTGCACATGCAATACCAACAAAGATCTTTTAGCGCAACTCATGGGAGTCAGGAACGCTATCTCGTTTGAAGTATGCTTTCAAAATAAACCCTACTTCAATTAGGTCTTTTGAGAGTTATAACTGGCCTGGTTCACAGTTTTTCAGAAAAAAAAAGGATTTTTAGGCTCAAAATTTATTTGTACCCACCCAATCTCCGTGATGTTCTTCAGTCCTATATTCATCTAATTGACACAAATGTTCATCTTTAAAAAGATTACCGAAACTGATGGTTTAAGAACCAATGAGGTTATTCGGGGATAA